>CAUJNA010000380.1:447573-620073 GCA_963377175.1 Effrenium voratum | reverse complement strand
ATTCTCAACGACTCCCAGGAATCGGAGGCTTTCCCCACTGGTTGCGCTTCGGCTCCCTCAAATGCTCAGTCGCAAGCTGACCTTTGGACCTTTTGACCGTTTCCCCTGTTTAGCCCAATTTTTGTCATGGCCCCAAAAGCTGATCGCCGTTGATGTCCCCCAACCCCAACAACCCCACCCACCCCTAACCACCCTAACCCCACCCCCTAAACCCACCCTAACCACCCTGACCCAACCCCACCACCCACCCCACCTGACCCCAGCCACACCCCAACCCCACCCACCCCACCCCAACCCCACCCCTAACCCCACCCACCCCAACCCCACCCACCCTAGCCCCTGACCCAACCCAACCCCAGCCACCCCACCCTAACCCCACCCACCCTAACCCCCACCCCCACCCACCAACCCGTCCCACCCACCTCACCCGAACCCCAGCCACAACCCCACCCACCCTAACCAGCCCCAATTACCCCACCACCCTGACCCCACCCACCCCAACCACCCACCCTAACCCCACCCACCCTGACCCCACCCACCCCAGCCACCCCAACCCCACCCACCCTAACCCCACCCACCCTAACCCCAGCTAACCGGACATGCAAGGTTCTCAAGGCAGGGAAGGTACGGTTAGGTGGACATACCGGTTGGAGGTAAGCGTAAACCCCAAAAGTAGGCCAGAGCCACATTTCTCAAACGGAACAAGTAAACATACAAGGTTTCTGAAACGGCACAGGGGAGGTAAGCGCAACACAAGCCAAGTTTGGCCGCAAAAGCAGGCCACGAAGACAAACAAGGTTTCTCAAACGGGCCACATTTAGGTCTTTTGGGGTTCGTGTGACCCGTCTTGAGAAACCTTGTATGTCTACCTGTGACCCGTTTGACCATGGCCTGCTTTTGGGGCCAAACTTGGCTTGTTTTGAGCTTACCTACCTGTGACCCATTCTAGAAACCGTTTGAGAAATGTGGCCACAGCTTGCCGAACTTCGCTTCATCCGGCTTGACCTCCCTTGTGGCCTGTAGCCACAGCATTTTTGGGGCTTAACCTCCTCCATGACCCATTTTAGAAACCTTGTACGTCTATTTGCGGCCCGTTTGAGAAGGTATGCTTGGCTTCGTTTGGCTTGACCTCCCCTGTGACTCGTTTGAGAAACCTTGTATGTCCACCTGTGGCCCAAGCAAAGCTAAAAAAAGTTTGCGCCATCTCGGGCAATTTTGGAAGCCAGTAAATATCATGAAATTCTGGCCAAACTTTAGCGAGCCCAGCCGAAGTAACTAGGTAAACATCCCGAAATAACGAGGCAAATCAAGGTACCTTTGTCTGGATGCAGGCAAAGGTGATTGAATTCAAAGCTTTCGAGGCCCAACAGATTCAAATTGAGTTACCTTTGTCTGGATGCAGGCTAAAGGTGTTTGAAAGCAAGGCCTTCCACTAAAACTTGCTCATTTGGGGCACAATGGTCAAATAAATTGAATTCCGGCCGTGTTTGCAAGGCAGTGAAAGAGTTCGCAGTGGCAGGCTCAGCAGGGGCTTCCTGTTTTTGTGCAAGCTGCTTTTGGTGTTTGTTCTATATCAAACTGATTTTGGTTGGATTGCATGTTGGTGTTTGCTCTGTTAGACTTGGCTGGACTTGGTTGGATTTGGGTTGGTTGGTTCATTGAAATTGCGCTCATGGCTAACATGGGCACGTTTTTCAGATGCGCAGCCGAAAGGAATCCGACCCGGGCAATGGAAAGCGGTGGCGGCGCCGTTTTCTGAGGCGGAGGTCAAGGTCCTGGGCGCCAGCCGCTGCAGGTCAATCTCTGCCACGAAGAGTTGACTTGCAGCGCTCGGAGCAGGCGGCTTCGGCCCACCCACCCTAACCCACCCTAACCACAGCCACCCACCCACCCTAACCCCGCCCACCCTGACACCCTGACCCCAACCCCACCCACACCACCCACCCCAACCCCACCCACCCTAACCCCACCCACCCTAACCCCACCCACCCTACACCCTAACCCCACCCTAACCCCCAACCCCACCCACCCCAACCCCACCCTAACCCACCCACCCCAACCCCACCCACCCTAACCCCACCCCACCCTCACCCACCCCAACCCCACCCACCCACCCTAACCCCACCCTCCACCCCACCCACCCTAACCCCACCACCCTAACCCCACCCACCCTAACCCCAGCCACCCCAACCCCACCCACCCCAACCCCACCCACCCCAACCCCAACCCCTGGGCCTCAGCCACTTTGTTGCCGCGCCAGTGGGACTTCCGCCACTTGGCGCAGCTCAAAGAGATCTCCTTCCACGGCATCACCGCCGCCTCCTCCTCTTCCGTGCTGCAGGACGGGGTCGCCTCAGGGGGCTCAGAACCGGCACTTGGGTCCCAGGCAGGGCAAAGACAATTAAACAGGGCTCCTTCAAAGATCTCCATTTTGCCACCATTTGAAACATGGCAATTTTTCAACACCAAAATAAAGAAAGGGAAGCCACCATTTACAAGTTGCAATGTTCAGGTGTATAATGTAAGGATCCCTGTTAAACAGGAGGCGTTACGCAGGCTTTGGCCTTTGTTTCCACTTACCAACCCATTTTGGCACCGGTTGTTTGAGCAGCCAAATGGGTCTAACGGGCCGCCTGCCCCAGGAAAAGATCATCCCTCTGCTGTTTTGCCCCGAGTGGCTCGCAGGGAATTTCACCAAAACAGGTAGCTAGCAATTTCCCTTTGCGGTTGTCAAAGGGTGTTGTGTGGTGTACTCCTACCACTGCCACTACTACTACTGCTGCTACTGCTACTACTACCATTACTACCACAAACACTACTACCTCTGATACTACTGCTACTTCTGCTACCGCTACTGTGGGCTATGGTTCAGGTAAAGCTTGGCGGGAGTTGACACAGGTGTTGAATGCGGAACCTGCTCAGAACCAGTCCGAATTAGCACACCCCTTCGCAAAGCCTCCAATCTGTGCAACCAAAAACAATTTCGAGAGTTCAATTTGAACCATGCAAGAAACCCTAGAATGCTGATTCCACTGTAAATACCAACAGAAGGGCACTGGAATGCACCCCTTCCCAAAGCCTCCAATCTTCTCAAACACCCATCATTAGTTCAAAACCAGGCTCCCTGTATGTCCCCTTATGCGCTGGCTTTGGACATCACCTTTTGGCCAATTCAAAACCTTTGGCTACCATTTGGGGTGATGTTTAAAGGGGAAGTAAAGGGAGCCCTGTCAAAACAATACTTTGGTGCATTTTGCTTGGATGTTAGGACTTTAACTTTTTGCCAACTAATGAGTTTCCATGAAACCACGAAAAGTTAAACTTTTAGCGGGGGAGCAGAAAGCAACCGAGAATAGTCATCCGAAAGCGGATTTCCCAGGACTCTGCGCAGCTGAAAGACTTGGAGGGCACCGCGGGCAACTTGGCGGAGGCGCTCAAGTGCACCGTGACCGAGGACATGGATGCCATGTCTCCTGGCGGGAGAAGGATGGGTGTTCACTTTCTTTCTTTCTTGTCTTTTTCCCGGGGTAAAGGAGTGCCTGAACAAACATGGAATCAAATAACTCATTAAAATCATTCATTTGAAATAGTTAATGGATCACTTGCTCGGATCTTTCTAGCTTAATTATTAAATGGGTTATAGCCCCGAAATTCTGGTTGGTGAGTTCCAACTGTTCATGGCTAGTTTCTTCGGGTCCAGCCCTCAACAGCACACCCAAACAAACTGGCCGTCGGTCAAAATCCAAATCGTTTATCCCCCAGTGAACATCCCAACCCCCACCAAAAGATAGGTTCTAAAATGGGTGGTGAATTCACCCACCAACCAAAATTGGATCCCAAAACGGTTTTGACCGTGGCACAGCCAACCTAAGTTCCGGCTCGGCAAGGTACAAAGCCATCGATGCGGCGCTCACCTTGGCCAACCCCAAGTTGCAGCGAGGCCGGGAAGGGCATGCGCTCGCTTGGGCGGCTGTGCGGTCTTTCTTTGGAACCTCCTTGGGTCCAGCATGATGGATCCGATTTTGTCACAAGAACCTGCCCTGTTCAGTGCCTTTGGCCCAACTCACTCGCCCAAAGCGAATCGACCTTTTAACCCTTTATTTTCCCTGATGTGGTCCATTTAGTCCTGTCCTTAACTTTTATCCTTTTGGTTTCCCTGATGTGGTCCATTTTAGTCATGTCCTCCAAAGGTGAACTTTTCATGTCCAGGTCCTTTGGGCAACTGAGTGAAATTTTCTCTCCTACTCACTCCCCGAGGATTGAAAGAGTCGTGGATTCGCAGGTTAGGGCCTCCACATGGACACAATGCATTAATTTGTCAACGTGCATATTATGCCATATGCGTGTTTGACACTATAGCAGTCTACTGTTGGCTTGGTTAGGACAAGAAGGCAAAGAGAACCCTTCGCCAGTTGCTCAGTGGCATCCTTTCGGAAAGTTTGATGTACCTACCCAGAGGGTCCAAGTACCTCATGAGGTTGGGCTTTTCGGGAATAAAAAGGGGTAGAAGGTACTTGGACCCTTTGAGTGGAGTCGGATTCTTGATTCGGGCCATGGAGACTCCAGGTAGAACATCCAGCATCTGGGCAATCAGCAGGATTTCCCGGGAGGACCAGCTCCACGTTCCACGTAAACCGGGTGCTTCAAAAGAAGAACTCTGCAAGTCGTTTCTTTCTGGGATCCCGGGCTTCAAGCTTAGTTGTTTCGTGGCTAATAGTTTTTTTGACACTCAAGGCATGGCATAGGTCCCTGTACCCTTTTTGGCTTACATGTAGGAAATCACCTGACGCAAATCCCCACCGAGATGACCCAATCTGCCGGGTCACCAGGCAGCTGTCAGAAACTGGCGGCGGGCTTGCGGAGCTTTGCAGAGCCGGCCCTGCGCTTCCAGGATTGCCTTTCGTTCAGTTTCACGTGGTACTTGACACGTTCGATTCGCCAAGTTGGTATGTGGTTTGCCAATTAAAGTATAACCCTCCAATAAAAACCGCCTTTGGGGGGCTTGTAAGAGGGTTAGAACCTGGGTTACCAAAAACTACGACTGTCCTCCAGCTAGGTGCCCTTTCTCGCCTTGTTTTTGGTTGGGAGGGTTCTCCTAAAATAGGCAAAACTGAAAAAAATGGGTACCCTTATTCTAACCTCTCAAATCTGGAGGACCTGGTGGTTAGCCAATTGGGGTATAACCCTCTAATGGTGAACCCGACTTCGGGGGGCTTGTAGGTGGGTTAGAACCAAGCAACTTGAACGCTACGGATGGACAACATCCGCATCGTTGGGTGGGGTGTCCGGTTATAGAAAGATTAATCTACTTCAACTGGGGCGCTGCATGGATTTCGTGCACCGATTAAGCTGGTTCTTGAACCTTCCACTTTTTGAAAGGAACGCTCATACTTTCCCACAAAAACAATGCCAAGCTCCCACCTCTTTGTCTGCGCAATCCTCCCCGCCAAGTCTTCCAACCAAGCCTCTTCACCTTGCCCAGTTCAATATCTCCAAGCACAACCTTCAATTCACAGCTGCTTGACATTTGTTTGAGGATCCCCAGCCACAGCCTCGACAAATGAAGTTGGCTGTAAACAGCTGGACGTTTGGCTCCCAAAGTTTTTGGGAAGCCGTTTCTTGGTCCCCGTCCGGTTCCTTAGAATGAACTTTCGTGGGACTTGGTTGTTTCACGCTCCGGGTTGTTTGGCTTGCAGTGCTGCCAACTTGAAGGCCAACGCCAGTCAGGGACCCAAACTACTTTGCCCGAGATGGCAGCAGGAATAGCGGAACAGCAGAGCAGCAGTCAGTCAAGAGCAGAAGAGCAGCAGTGGCAGTATGAAGCGGACAGCGTCGGCGATGAGGGCGATAAAGCGGCCGGCCGCGAAGCCCAAGAAGAAACTCGCTTCGAGGACTGCTGGGCTCAAACTGCAAAAGCCGAATCCTTCTCGGGAATGTCCTTGTCTCCTTCTTGGCCTTTTGTTGATCAAGCAAATGTTCTACGCTTCGGATGGGGAGCCAGAAGCAAGATCTGTTTCAAATCTTGCAAAGAGCCAGAGCCATACCTCGCCTCATGTGAGCATTGGTGAGCTGCCGCTGTAACCGGAAAGATTACTTCCAGCAATTGGCAGGGCAGAAGGCCCAAGTAACCTAAAAACGTGAAGAATGGGGCAAGATCAACTCAGAGGACACAGTCTGACTGTCAGTTGTCGGTGGTGTTTGTTTGCTGGATGGCAGCAAGTACGGTTTCGTGGTTTCCCTTACTTAGGGAAAAGGCATAGCGCTTTTGGTGAAAGCAGGTGCCTCTAAACCTAACTTTTTGTGGAAAACGATGCCCTAAAACTAAGGAGCCCGTGGTGCGGGCAATGTTCAACTCGACCAGCAGTATGACCCTGCAAGCCAACCCCCGCCGATTCAGACTTATTTCTCGCCTCTGATATTTAACCTGAACGTTCCAGCCTATCAGAATCTGAGGCACCCGCGTGTGCCAGACACGGCGGCCGTCAAACCCCACCTCTCGACAATCCTGTTTGCGTATCGGCGCTACAGGCCCTGCTTCGGTACTCTCCAAAGAACTCGCTCTGGGGAGCGTGATGCACGAACCACAGGCGGGAGAAGGCGCCGAAGCACCCAACCTGCGGTTTCAGACTGGAAAACAGTATGTTTGCCAAATGGGTTTGAGTTGTCGTGTTTCTCTGGGAGACTTACCAGTCCTGCCCTGAATTGATGCCTACAGACTTCAAGCTGCCCAATGGGCGATACGTGGTGTCCCAGCGCTGGACCCTTCTTGGTGGGAAGGACTGGCTACTTTTTGTTTTGCAAACCCTGCGCTTTCTCGGCGCCAGGAGAAATTGCGCCCGCAGGCGGAGGCTTTCCTCCGGTATTCTCTCGAAGCCTTGAAAAACAGCCAGCAGAGCAAGTTGGCAGGAAACACGCGGCGCCCCTCAGTTGTGCAACATGGAACTTTTTTTTCTTTGATTGATTCGTTGTTCAGTTCTTGTATTTGTGCGGCAGCAGCTTTGACTGTTGTGGCATGCCGAAAGCCTACTGTCTGGTCATCCCGCGATGCGCACAGAAAGCAATCATTTATTCAGAGCCCGTAGAAGGCTCACCTGAAATGCGGGCGGACTAGGACCATAGGCTGTTTAGCAAAAGGAATCTGTCCAATTTGGCAAGTTGCGGTGAAGGAAAAAGCCTGCGACCCTTCCATGTTCTGTCCGCTTGTTGCAACGCCTACTTACTTTCCCACGTTCTGACATTGAATCTTGAGATTTGGTTCAAGGGCCCAGGAGAAACACCATGACCCCCAAGAAGATTGCCAGAAGCGGGGGTACATGCGGGTGCCAGCAGACCGTTTGCAACAACCTGGATGATGCTTGCCCTTGGACGAGGGCCATGGAATCTTGCGTGGAAAGCGCGCATTCATTGAGGCATGCTTCTGGAACGTCTCTCCCACCTGATGCTGAGCCTTTGCCGGAATTGCCTTTGAACGCTGAGGGAGCTCTGTACCTTTATGGCCATGCCTTACGCGGGGACATTGAAAGACATAGCTCACCGTGCTTGGCTTGCTGATTCCACAGGGTGCTGGGACATGGTAGCACCAGGTCTCTTAAATGACGGTTCTTCAGCAGCTACACTAAAAGAGAAGTTCTGCAGTATAGAGGTGGCCCTTCCACAAACCCTTCAGTGTTTCGATTGGTTTTACACTCTTCGCCTGCCAGGCTTGGACCCCTCGGAGCCAGGCTCAACCTTTGAAAAGCTATATCTCGGTCACCCGCCTCCGGGAACACAAAAAACACGCTTGGGTGGCACCGAACACCCAATTCCTCGGCGAAACTTGTGGGGAGAGTAAAACCGAAGTTTGGCTGAGGACCTCGCAGAGGTCCTCGGCGAAACCCCACCCCACGGGGTGCCAGAAAGCACTTTCCTTAAAAAACAAAAAATGGATAACAACACGCGGCTTCTTGGGGGGGGTGGTGGGGGGGTGTTTGGCTGAGGACCTCGCAGAGGTCCTCGGCGAAACTCTGAAGCCAAGGGAATTGAGTTTCGCTGAGTTTTTGGGCTCCCGGCAAATTTCTTATGGTTTCGATCTTGCTCAACTTGAACGATTATTCATCTTTAGCAACCTGGTAATTTTCTATTTTTGAAGTATTTCCAGACCCTTCCTGAAACCAGGCAGCGCAGAACCATTTAGCGTAGCTGCTGAGGAACCGTCATCTAAGAGACCTGGTGCTACCATGTCCCAGCGCCCTTCCAAAAGTCGATCTGTGGAATCAGCAAGCCAAGCATGGTGAGCTATGTCTTTCAATGTCCCCCCGTAAGGCATGGCCCTAAAGGTACAGAGCTCCCTCAGCGTTCAAAGGCAATTCCGGCAAAGGCTGAGCATTAGGCGGGAGAGACGTTCCAGAAGCATGCCTCAATGAATGCGCGCTTTCCACGCAAGATTCCATGGCCCTGGTCAAAGGGCAAGCATCATCCAGGTTGTTGCAAACGGCCCTGCTGGCATTCCCCCGATGTGATAGCTTTCGCTTGGGAGGCAATTCCTCCGCTTCTCGCAGTCTTCTTGGGGGTCATGGTGTTTCTCCTGGGCCCTTGAACCAAATCTCAAGATTCAATGTCAGAACGTGGGAAAGTAAGTAGGCGTTGCAACAAGCGGACAGAACATGGAAGGGTCGCAGGCTTTTTCCTTCACCGCAACTTGCCAAATTGGACAGATTATTTTTGCTAAACAGCCTATGGTCCTAGTCCGCCCGCATTTCAGGTGAGCCTTCTACGGGCTTTGAATAAATGGTTGCTTTCTGTGCGCATCGCGGGATGACCAGACAGTGGGCTTTCGGCATGCCACAACAGTCAAAGCTGCTGCCGCACAAATACAAGAACTGAACAACGAATCAATCAAAGAAAGGAAAGTTCCATGTTGCACAACTGAGGGGCGCCGCGTGTTTCCTGCCAACTTGCTCTGCTGGCTGTTTTTCAATGCTTCGAGAGAATACCGGAGGAAATCCTCCGCCTGCGGGCTCAATTTCTCCTGGCGCCGAGAAAGTGCAGGGTTTGCAACACAAAAAGTAGCCAGTCCTTCCCACCAAGAAGGGTCCAGCGCTGGGACACCACGTATCGCCCATTGGGCAGCTTGAATTCTGTAGGCATCAATTCAGAGCAGGACAGGTAGGTCTCCCAGAGAAACACGACAACTCAAACTCATTTGGCAAACACATTGTTTTCCAGTCTGCAACCAAAGGTTGGGTGCTTCGGCGCCTTCTCCCGCCTGTGGTTCGTGCATCACGCTCCCCAGAGCGAGTTCTTTGGAGAGTACTGCTCCCCACCCGAAGCAGGGCCTGTAGCGCCGATACGCAAACAGGATTGTCGAGAGGTGGGGTTTGACGCGGGTGCCTCAGATTCTGATAGGCTGGAACGTTCAGGTTAAATATCAGAGGCAAGAAACAAGTCTGAATCGGCGCCATCTTCAGGCGCCATCATGTGCTGAGGTTGGCTTGCAGGGTCATACTGCTGGTCGCAGTTGAACATTGCCCGCACCACGGGCGCCTTAGTTTTAGGGCATCGTTTTCCACAAAAAGTAAGGTTTGGGGCACCTGCTTTCACCAACAGGGCTATACCTACACCCGAAGCAAGGGAAACCGCAAGAACCCGTACTTGCTGCCATCCAGCAAACAAACACCGCCGACAACTGACAGTCAGACTGTGTCCGCTGAGTTGATCTTGCCCCATTCTTCACGTTTTTAGGTTACTTGGGCCTTCTGCCCTGCCAATTGCTGGAAGTAATCTTTCCGGTTACAGCGGCAGCTCACCAATGCTCACATGAGGCGAGGTATGGCTCTGGCTTTTTGCAAGATTTGAAACAGATCTTGCTTCTGGCTCCCCATCCGAAGCGTAGAACTTTTGCTTGATCAACAAAAGGCAGAGAAGGAGACAAGGACATTCCCGAGAAGGATTCGGCTTTTGCAGTTTGAGCCCAGCAGTCCTCGAAGCGAGTTTCTTCTTGGGCTTCGCGGCCGGCCGCTTTCGCCGTCATCGCCGACGCTGTCCGCTTCATACTGCCACTGCTGCTCTTCTGCTCTTGACTGACTGCTGCTCTGCTGTTCCGCTATTCCTGCTACCATCTCGGGCAAAGTAGTTTGGGTCCCTGACTGGCGTTGGCCTTCAAGTTGGCAGCGCTGCAAGCCAAACAACCCGGAGCGTGAAACAACCAAGTCCCACGAAAGTTCATTTTAGGTGTTTAGTCCTTTTTGGGTTTGGTGGTAGTTTCCACTTTCTCCACCAAAAGCTAGACTTTTCGCAGGGATCTGGAAACAGCCCAGAATAGATATGATCATACAGTGCTTGAATGCTATTTGGGTTGGATCTTCCGCCTCTTTTGTGCTGTTTTTTTTTGTGGGAATGAGGGAATGATGAAAAGGGCTCATCGGTCAAAGGGCGTCATCGGCTTCCATTCCAGTGCCCTTCTGTGGATGCACGAAATCCGTTCGCACCACTTTGAAAGGTAACATGCAAAACCATAACGATCGTTGGTACTCACAGGGGGAGTCATCATTCCAGGGTTTCGCAACGGTGGTGCGCTGCATTTATTTCGTCCATGCGCAGTTTCTCGAGTTTCTTCTAGGGGTACCTTCCCCATTCGTTCCGGGCACCTGGGAAACAGCTGGTTTTTGAAAAGAACGATGGTTGAAAATAATGCTTGGAATCAACCTAGGTAAAATGGCCGATGGCTGCGGTGGCTAAAAATCGGGCAACCTCAGAAATGGATTGACCTGGTAATAATGGAGCCAACTACTCCAAACCTACTTTTTGCGGTCCACATCCTGGTGGCCTACCCAGATTGGTGGGGAATTCTGCCCAAAAGCCACTGTCGTAGCGCGGCTCGCACCTGGACATTCAGTGGACCGATTCCAAGTGTTTCTTCCTTTTACCGCCGAACAACGGCCATCAAAAAGAGGTAGAAACGCGGAAACCAAGGGTTTCCTTGGGGTCCAAGAAAAGGGGGGGGGTGGATCTGTCTGTTGAGAGTTGGTTCCCCTGTTAGCGTCCTTTGGAGTCCAGAGGGCGCAGTTGTTTCGAGAGCTTCCCTGTTCTTCAGAGTGGCACAGTGGCAACTGGGTTTCCTAGGGCTGCAACAAGTCCCAATCCCGAGGCGTCCAGATCCTGGCAGGTCAAGGTTTGGTGCCATAAGGGTTCCGGAAGAAAAGAGAAACAAGAACAAACAAGCAGTATCCATACTACCCTATTGACCAAGACAATTATGGATGATTGCGCTTCCGTTGGAAACAGAATGAGTCTCGTATATGTCGTATGTCTGGAATCATAGTTTTGCCCCGTTTCTGGGGCTTCCTTTCACCTATATACCACTCAACACGGGTGACTTTGATACTGGTAGAGTAATGGGGCCAGTATACTCCCTACTCCAAATACCCTCTTTTTTCAGGGTATCATGTCGACCCTCTACTAAAAAGGAGATAGTTACCATGGAAATCCAGGTTTCCCAAAAAATACCCTGACAAAAAGCGGGTATTTTGAGTAGGGGGTATGCCAAAAACTCTCACTTGCCCAGCAAATCAGCCTTTTGACCCTTTGAGCTCAGGAAGCGACAAACAGTTTGGCTACTTTAGGCCGTCCACTCGATCGGAAGTGAGCTGGTTCTCCGATTTTGATCCGTGCAGGTTGCAAAAGGTGATCACCTTTTTCTGGGTATCCGTAGGGTCAACTGAGCAAAAGCTTTCCTGGGTCCCTCCGATGGTTCAGTCAAAGCTAGGGTCACTTCTTTTGGACTGGGGGCAAGCGCAAATTTCAATCAACCGGGTTGGAACCCCATGTGTTTACAAGGGGGATCGCAGATCTAGAGCTGGCTTGCCCGGGTACGTAGCTGTGGTTGTTCTCAATCTCTCCAAACTTGGCGACCCCTAGAACCGGCCGGTGTTTACAGTATATACGAGTTAGTTTTCCTTCGAAGCCCCTTTCACGCCCCATTCCAAGACAGAACCGCAGAGTTGTTTGAGGTGTGAGAACAATCGGAGCGGTTGCATGGTATCGGTTTTGCCGGAAGTTTACCTGCTGAAATGGCAAGTCTTAATATGTTTCTGTGTGTGTGTGTGTGTTGGTACGTAGCTTCATTATTTGATTCTGAAATCCCTACTGTAAGGGGGGTAGGTCCAGGGGGGGGTAGTTGACGGGCCTAGGGTTCGATTTCATTCTGAGGGTTCCTTCCGGCTCTTTCGGGTCCTGGGGCTACGCCCTCGAGGGAATCAGCCGACTCCAGCCTGGTTTTGTTGGTTTATTTTTGATTAGTTGTGGGAATCTCCCTCAACAGTGTGTCTCAACACTTGGCTGTGTTATTCGGGAGTATTGACCAGTTCCCAAAATGATATCATAGTCATGTACCCGCTATTCGTATTTTTTTCAGCAGTGGCCCATATTCCTTGCTCACAACATTTCGGAAGCCTGTCCGATCGAAACGAAAGCAGGGCGAGCCGAGACACAGCGGGGTATGTGTCATCAGGGGAAAGGGTTCGGGCCAGATGTTTTTGGTTTTTGGTTTGGTCCAGTCTGCCTAGGTACCTGGACTCCGGACCCTCAAACCACCCATAAGAAAGAGTTGGACTTCACCAACTTCATACTTGTTGGTTTGCAATCACCCATGCTTAAGTTGGAATTTGGAGGGTCCAGGCCGGTTTTTGTTCTTCTTTTTTTCCGGATCACAGCTTTTTGGGAAGGAATCCGTGTGACCCGGTGTTCGGGTCCGGAAACACGTCCGTAGGACGTCTTGCATTTGCTGCTGATCAGTGGGGGCCTGGAGCAAGTGCTGCCCCATTTGCGACCCACCATGGAGGCGGCCTCTCGGTCGGCGGAGTCAGCGGAGTCGGCGTTCGGCGGGTGTGAGGTGGCGTTCAAAGTGGTAAATGTTTTTTTTGTTGGGGGGAACCCAGGAATAACCCCAGCCTTCCATGTGCTGAAATGAGTATGGTTTTTGTTTTCCCCTAGTTGGTTTGAAAGGGAATCTATCATTGTTGGAAGTTGTTTTTGTTTTTTGATATTTTTCCAGGGCGCTTGAGCAACTGGAGGCAGCCGATTTGTTTGGGGGGTGTCACCCACAAAAGTGATGCGGACTCCCACTAAAAGGGGAGTGGCCCCCCAATAAATTAATCCAGGGGTTGAGTAATCCAGGGGTTCCCGGAGGTGAAACACGGGAATGGCAAAGGATCAAACCCCGGGACCCATCCTACTTCCCGTTCTACAAAATCAGGTGAGGCCTTATCAAGACCTTATTTGGGTATGTCTTTTTTAGGGGACCCCCAAGATAGGTGGTTTTCCTGTTGGTGTTCTTTTAAGACACCTAAAGTGGGGTTCCCTCAAAAAACAAAACACGTATTTGGAGAAAGCCATGGGAGGAGTCCAGGGCCCTTATTCCTGACTCCATGAACGACTGGCAACTGGGAATTGTCAAAAGCCATGACTCACGTTGCAGTTGTGACATGAAGCATTATTTCCATGTTATTTGACCTCGATGACTCGCTCCTATGCGCATAGGTGCAAAAGGGAAGCTCATGCTAATGGTTTTCAATTACCTCGGAGTTTTGTGGTTGGACACGTCTCAGGGCTGCAGTTTCCTTTCGGTTTGGATTCCGACCGAACTGCGCCTTCCACATTTTGGTCGCTAGGTCGGGGTTCTCTAAAGGTCCTATGAAGCAAGGCTGATTTGCACCCGGGTTCCTTTGGAATGCGACCCTCTTTGTTTGTATTTTTAGACAACTACATGGGCCCAATCCATTTGAGTACTTGAAGGGGCGATCGGGTACTTAGTAAGTGGTGAGTACTTTGTCTCCGTTCAGTGGGTTATTTCACCATGGTTACGATCACCACTTACCTGACGTACCCTTCATCGATCGCCCCTTCAAAGTAGTTTTGTGGATTCGATTCCTAGGCGCTTTTCTCCCAGTTCCAGCCCGGTGCCCTGTGAGTGGGGACCGTATGGTTGCATCCTACATGAACAAGGGGGACCGCAGGTGTTAGTCCATGTTTCCAGCTAGGGCAACCCATTTTGGGTACCTGGACTCTCAAACTACCCTTAAACATGGGTTCTTGCCCTAAAATGGGAGTGAATTCCCTTCTGAGTCTCCATGTCCCTTCGGAAATGGGGTCATTCGCCAAGCTTCCAGGGCTCCAGGCACCAATTTTTGTTTGACCCAGGTTACTCCCGGCTTCGTTGCTTCGGGTACCGAAGCACTTCGGTTCAGGCCAAGGACCTCCGGGATCTGGGCGCAGCCACGGTGCTGGCCATGCTGCTCGCCGGCCGAGCGCCTCCGCAGAAAGAAACGAGCCGCGGAAGTCCAGGGGTTTGAGGGATGAACTACACTTAAAGGGGCGATCGGGTACTTAGTAATCGGGTACTTAGTAAGTGATTAGTAATCATGGTTATAACCAACTTAGGAGACTTATAACCATGGCTTTGGTGGGTTGTAACCATGGTTCCTAGCCACTTACCTGACGTACCCTGCTCCTTTAAGCAAGAACCTGACGCCACCAGTAAATTGATCAACTTTTGCAGGGCTCCTGAAAAGAAATTCATGTTGCAACCATTTGAAACATGGCTGGCTTTTTAAACACCAAAATACAGTTGGACACCACCATTTACAAGGCAACGGTCAGGTGTAGAATGTAAGGATCCCTGGTTTGAAGGGTGATTCCTGTCCCCTGTTGGATTGCAAGGTACCTGGAGTCTCCATGGCCCTTGAACATGGGGCGAATGACCCCACAAGGGTCATGGAGACTCCAGGTAGGCGCGAAAAAGCCCGGAGGTTGTGTGAGTTGATTTCCTTGGACCACTCACGTCCTGAGTTCCGAAACTCGGACGAAAAGTCACTTGTTGGGTTTGGGAAAACCATGTTAGTCGAAATCAACAGTTTGACATTTTGTGGAACCTGAAGCCACCAGTAAATTGATAAACTTTTGAAGGGAAATCCAGTGACCCCTGGCCACGTTTGGATTGCAGGGTAGACGCAGAAGCCTAGCGTCCATTTCCCCCTTTGAGAACCCCTGGGTTCAAGTCTTCCTTGGCGTAGCCAAAAGATCTAACCCCTGCTGCTATGTTTCCCTTAGCCAGTGTAAACAAAATTAAAAAGAAACACTTTTTGAAACAACAGCTGAGCTTCCTCTTTTTGAGGTGAGGTTTTCAGAGGGACTATAGGGAGCCCTTTGGGGGTGTTGTTTTGTTGTTTTTTACTGGACCCCCAAAATGGCTTCGGTTGTCGTTTTGGTTTCCTTTGAATTGAAGCCACAACAAAGAGCAATAAATTACCATAAAAATGGCCACAACGACATGGCGGCGTGGCAAACTAGAGGGACTGTAAAAATGGTGGTGTTCCTTTTGGTTCCGCTTTGGACCAAGGCTAAAAGGGCGCACACAACCCTGGTCATTCTGTGTCATCAATCTTTAAGAGCCACCCCGCTTTTGGGGAGTGGTATCAAGGGAATCCAAGTGGAATATTCATATCTTTGTGGAGTCTTGCTACGTGGGTGGAATTCCTCTAGGGTCTCCACATGGATACCCTTCCTCGCCAATTTACTTTTAGGTTGCAAAGGCGGTTCGCGTTTCCCTAAATCCCCTACCGCGCAGGTAAATGGAGCTAATTAAGGTTGTTTCCAAGCGAAACAGTGGGTAATTATCCAACCGCAATCTAGCTACTTCACAAGACAAACCCCTGAACAGCTCAGTATACCATCCAAGGTGTTGACATAGTTTGCCCTCTTAGGCCATTTGTTAGCCTCCGCGAGTGGGCATATGTGCAAACCGGATCCCCCCTGTCGCGTCGGTTTGCAGTGTCAAACCACATACATATGTTGAAGTATATGCGTTGTTGTCCCTTGTTAGTTTTAAGGGGAATGGATTTCACTACTGAACATGATTTATGGGCTTAAGAAAATGGAAGACGACTTCAAAAAAGCGTAGTGAAACACCTTGGCCTCCAGGTCACGATGCTTGTTGCCGAGAAATCTGGATCCACTTCCACAATTCCCCCATTGTGATTTGAACCCCTTGACCAAATTATAACTTCACCCAAGCGAATTGGCCTGAAATGACCTTTTGGTTTTTCCTTAATTCACTTTCAGTAGAGGTTCCAAAAGGTGATCACCTTCTATTTCTAGGTTGGTAACTGAGAATCGTCCCGTTGCTTAATAATATTTGTTATGGTCCCCTGCTGATTTCAACGAAAATATATCACTACTGGAGATATTTGATATTTTTTTCCGCAGGGGGGGTTAGGTAAATGGATGGAATTGTGCCATCTGCCTGACCCCGGATTTAAACAGCTGGGTATGGGTCAAAGTATGTTAAAACAAATCACCAGGATATGGACCGCTGATTTTTGTCCATGTTTCCATTTACCGATCGGGCAACCCCTTACCCTACTGTGGATTGACAAAATCCTGCACCACTTTGAAACGATGCTTGAACCCACAACGAGTGTTGGTATTTACAGGGGAATCGACTGATTTTTGGGATTCGGAACGGTGGTGCGAAGTGGATTTCGCAACCATCACACATCTTTCTGGGTGAATTACAACGACCTCACACGACCTCACCCCAAATGGTGTTTTATGGGGAATGGCGCCCCACCTTATTTCAGGCTTGTGAATTGTTATAATTCACCCAGATCTTTTGGCAACCCATTTCTCACTTGCCCAAAGCCGACCTTTTGGATTCCCAAATTTGGTCCACTTTTAGTCATGTCCCCAAAAGGTTCATCTCTTTTTTTCTGGGTCCCCACTGGGCAACCAAGTTCTTGATGGGTTACCAATTCGACTTTTGACCACTGCCTGCAGGTGTTGTTGTGCCGTCAGAGCCTCGCCGCCTTAACGCGGCTGCAGTCCTTAGCCAGGCGCTTGCAGGGGCCCCGGCAAACGTCGCGGGCGGGGGACCTTCGGGCCGAATCACTCGAAATGCGACAAGCTTCATCGTTGCTTTTTGTTTTTTGTTTTTTTTTTTCTGAGAGCAACAGGGGCGAGTGCTTTTGGGGGTTGGAATGTTTTTGTAGACACCAAGGGAACCCAAGGCTCAGGCTTAGAACTTCCCTTTCCGAGTCGGATCCCCGCAAAAATCAGATGCCAGAGGCCAGATGTCTGTGTGGGGGCGCGTTTTTTTTGGGACTTGAGGTAGTTACTCTCCTTTCCAGGATGGTCTTCGGAATCATCTTTCCTTTGTGGCCCAATCCTTTTTTGCCCAATCCTTTTTTGATGGATTTCGAGATGGCGTTTTTCTTTCTTGCCCAATCCTTTTTTTTAGCTGCTGTCTGATGTCTTCTGGGCAACAACAGTGATCTTTGTGCACAGAGATGCTGTGAGACAATGAAGTTGGATTGTGAGGATGAGGATCGAGCGAGTGATTGACTGAGATGTAATGCACGGAGTTAGATGCCAGAGCGCCCAAAGCAGCCATCAAGGAAGAAATTGAAGTCGAAACGCCCCACTTGGATCCAAGACATGTCCATCCTGAGGAACACGCACGAGGACAAGGTGAAAGACCGAAGGAAGAGCTGGCGACCTTGGCTGCATTGCAGGCAAAGGGGTGTCGGAGTTGCAACTCCCAGAACCCTGAGATTCAGTTACCACCGTGAAACCAATGGGGGCGAGAACACAACCACTATTGTTTACCCTGCAGGGTTCTCAGAATCATCCAAAGTGGGTTAACCCTTCTTTTAATGGGGGTTGAACCCAACCTTTGGATGGCGTCTAAACGCTCAGAGAGACTTCGTAGAGCCCAACCCTCAGCCATTGCAACTTGAGAAGACTCCGTTTGTCTTTTTGACGGCACAGCCAGCAACTTGAAGCGATTTTTCCCCTGAACTTTGGTGCATTTTGCTTGGCTGTTAGGACTTTAACTTTTTGCCAACCAATGGGTTTTCCACTAAACCACTAAAAGTGAACAACTTTTAGCAGGGCTTCGCAGAAAGCAACCGAGTGAAGGATGTTCCCATCTGCGGGGTTCCTGAGGCTTGTGAAACAAAAACTGCCCCAAAAGAAAACAACACGCCAAGAGGCGCGGATTTATTTCCGCTCCCTCCCCCTAACATGGCATCTGACGGAGGGTCGCTGAACGAGGAAGTTGATCTTCCAGGTACCTTCCCACGAAGACTATGATAGTGGGAGGAAGGGCATCATGGAAACTTAAGTTGCAAAGCTGTATGCCCAAAAGCTCACAACTCCTGCCCGGGCAGTCCAAAATGAGGCTGTTTGAGGGCCCTGAACTGTCCCCAAGAGGGGTCGGACCCTCCCTAGGGAGGGCTGGGTGTCAGACATGTTTTGGCCAGTGAACGATGGTGTCAGTTGCCTCTGCATTCGTCAGGGCACATGGGGTCGCGTGTAGCTAGGTACCTTTGGACGGATGGTCCGTGCTACTGGGGATCTTCTACAGACACCGCGTGTCTGTGTCACCTTTTAGCTGTTCACCAGCATTGAAGGTTACTGACTCACTGACTATTCTCTCAAACTACTGTGGATGGACGCGAAATCCATGCAGCGCACCCCCCAAGAATGGTCCGATTCCCCAACGCAAATACCAACGCGCAATGGTTTCAATCATCGGTTTCAAAGTGGCGCAGTCTCGGATTTCGCAACCATCCATAGTAGGGAACGCCTAAACTTCTGCACGGGTCAGCGGCCAAGCCAACTTCACGAGATGGCCCTTGCCCGCGTGACTCGGAGGGAGCAACTGGAGCCCCACTTTGGTCGTTCCAAGGGGCCTCAAGTATGGAGCGTATCAGCAGCGAATGAATTTCCCAATTTGAGGCGCTAGCAAGTGAGCGACACTGAGCTGGCTGCATTGAAGCTAACAATCTGGGTGAATTATAACCACCTCACACGACCGAATCCACCCCAAATGGTGCTTTATGTGGTTGGAATAGCCCCCCAACCACCTCACTTCAGGCTGGTGAAATATTATAGTTCACCCAGAACAATGAGTCCAGACTCAGGTCACAGTGGGGATCCACCGCGCGCTGGCCTGAGCCGTTTTGCGGTGTGCGAGTGAAAAGGCGTGGGAATGGATGAGGTGAGGCGACAGGCCGTTGGTGGGCCGGCCCATTTGGGGGGGGGTCCTTTAGTTTCTCTTCAAAACCAACAAAGTGGGTACCCTCAAACATCTTTGTTTGTGCGGATACTGTTTTTAGCGTTGGTGTAAAAGGAAACCACAATTTCTGGGGTCCGATTCCCTTAGAACACCATGTCCGACAAGTCCCGGAAGACCGCTTGGGGCGGGGGGGGGGGGATAAGGTTCGAGATCAGTCAGCCAAGCCAAACAAGGCCCTAGCCGGCCCTAGCCAGCTTCAGGGTCTTGTCTTCAGGGGCTCAGAGGATGCCGCCAGCGGCCTGCGGCGTTTTTGTTTTCTCATTTGTTGTGTGAATGCGGATTGGGTTCCATGGTTGGTTTCATATAGCTTTTTATCCGGTGAGGGTTGCATACTTCTAAGGTTCCTGATTTATTCTTGCCTGCCTCAGGATTTGGCGTCAAGGATGTAGGGCTGGATTATGGCGATAGAAAACTTAAACTCTTACCAACTCAGACTTGGGCCATTGCATAGCCCAACACCATTGTAGTTTGAATGAACAGAGCCTTCAGGTGGAATGCCACTCAGAGTAAAGCAGCTCCATACAGGCGTACTTTGTTGCGGGAACCTTTTGCGGTCGGTGTAAAGATGAAATCGCCGTATCGAGCGATGCCCTAAAGAGAGAAACGTGGTGGTGTGGAGGTCTGGGGGCGTGTCAGACGCGCCCCCACTGATTTGCAGCTGGCATTTGTTTCACAACCGGATATAAAGAAGGATCCCTCATGTGAGCACCTACCCAGACATGACTTGCATGATGCTCGGCGCACAAGCCAATCTTTGTGCGCATGTCAGGTGGATTCTCTTGGGGCCACTTCGCATGCCAAGGCATTGCCGCACCTTTCCGTTGGAAGGCTCATTCTCTAGCCTACAATGGTAGCTGGGGGTAGTGGGTAGAGTAGTAAGGTGAAACTTCGGAGGAGTTCTCCAACTAGAGTCCTCCGTATCTGTCAACATTAATTAGCATGGCCCTGGCCCATTTAGTTGTGCCCGAGCAGGCACTATGGTTTGGCAGTTCGCCCAATGGCTAGTAACCCTGGTTGTAACCCGCTTCATTGCAATGGTTGTAAGTAACCAGGATTACTAGCCATTCGTCCCAGGCCATCTAAGTAGTCTTCAACGGATAGCCTTGACATGCGCACACTTGTCAGAGCTTTTTTTTTTAAAGACCCTGACCCTCAACCAGGTCGCAAAAGAACTCTACACAGGTCGAAAAACAAAAACACAAAAACACAAATCAAGGAATTTGGGTTTGCACATCTGGCGGGGACACCTCAAAATGGGTTTCGAGGCTGAAGCGTCTGAGCGGCACATTCAAGCGAGAGGACGACGAGCAAGAGGAGACGTGAAACGTGGCACCTGGACCCTTGAACCCGTATTCTTTCCAGCCATCCCCTTGTTTTGATTTTTGGTGTTTAGAGGGGATGTCCCCTTTTAACCCAAAGTGAAAACCTGTAGCGGGATGTGAGGACGCCACAGAAGCTAGCCTGAAAAATGGGACATCGGGCAATTTGAGGGTCCCGGTAAAGTTGAGGGGTTCGCAAAGTTTCATTTGGGGATTGGTTTTGCTTTAAAACTACCACTTAACGACTGAGGGTGATTTAGAGGGTAATCACGGGTGTGCGTGCTTTTTTGGAGGCTTCGGCTTAGGATGGATTTGAATGAAAAAAGAGGAAACAACACAGCGTTTCTGAAGGTCTCCCCCAAACCTTCTGCGGTGAGAACTGGATTGGTGATGTTGACCCCATATAAATAAACCCCTGATTACTGTTTAGTAATATGTGGGTGTCCCTGGTGTTGATGGAGGGGAACACCGCCCGCACATTGAAAAAAATGGGTTTTAGGAATAGGGGGTCAACATTAATTGAAAGGGTTTGTGGTTCTTAAGGGTTTTTGCGGCTTTCCACCCATTCCGTGGATCTTTTCAGCTTCCCTCTTGAAAATAAGATAGGAACTGGATTGGTATCTGAAGCCCTGGTTCTTGGGCAAATGGGAAACCACCCCGGGAGCTGGATCATTTTTCCAATCGGCCGACGCCCGCCTTCCTTTGAATAGAAGTCGAGTGTTCGATGTAGATGCCCGTGTTGGCCGTGTTTAGCCCATGCCACAGTTGATCGTTGCTTACCTTCCATTAGCTGAAATGAATATTTGTTGTTTCACCCTGTTAGTTTTAAAGGGATTTTCTCACTACTGGAGATATTTGCTTATTTTCCAGGGGGCGCAAGCGCAACTGGAAGTTACCCGGCCAAAAAAACAACAACTGCACACCACATGTTGCAAGGAGCATTTTTTGTTTTATCCGCAAACAAAAGTACAGATCTCGGCGCTTGATCAACGCTTGATGGTTCCCAGCCTTCCAGCTCCTGAGGTTGCTTGGTTTTGTGGGGGAGGGGGGGTGTTCATTTAAACCACAAGTTGCTCACGTTTGCTTAAGAACAGTTTCCAAAAGTACCTTTCTTGAAACGGAAGGAGATTGGTA
Source organism: Effrenium voratum (assembly GCA_963377175.1). Lineage (NCBI taxonomy): Eukaryota > Dinophyceae > Suessiales > Symbiodiniaceae > Effrenium > Effrenium voratum. Next base: position 598,509 of record CAUJNA010000380.1, on the reverse strand, counting down.
CGCCTTTGATTTTAGGGCATCAGAAAACCAACAGCCCGGAACTGCTGTTTCTAAAAAAGAAGAGCCATCGCCTCGTGTCGGGCTTTGTGCCGGTGGAACATGGTGGCAATTGTGTTTGCACTTTCTGTGACTACGTCCCCCAGTAGTGCCCTTTCTCACCAACTTGTTTGGGGGAGGGTTCCCCTACTAAAATAGACTACAGAAACAAAGGGTACCCTTATTCTCTCTACTGGAGGACCTAGACAAGTTGCTCACTTTTGGTCGGGCATCAGAAAATGAACAGCCGGGAACATGTGTTTCTGAAAAAGAGGAACCATCGCCTCGTGTCGGAGGGCTTTGTGCCTGTGGAACATGGTGGCAATTTCGTTTGGCTCTTTCCGTGATACTGTGGAAGGTTGCGAAATCCATTTCTTCCGTTTAGAAACCCTGGAAACATTTCGATTCGCCTGTAAATACCAACAACCAACTGTTTCAACCATGGTTTCAAAGCGGTGCTGTCTCGGATTTCGCAACCATCCACAGTACCAAGGGAATCCCCTTATATAGTGGCGCGGGCACTTTGGTATCAAAGGGTTAAGACCCGTCCCCCCAACCTTCTAAGAGCTAAGAAACTGTCTTGCGACCCTCTTCCTGGGTGTGGCTCTGGGGGAGTAGGTTTGTGCAAGTCACTTGAGGTTTGGTCGCAAGATGCATGTTTGGTCCATCTGGGACTGTGGAGGGACTACATTCTGCAACACGTGGGTGAACACTGGGATGAACCAGCTACCAACTCGATTTTGTGCATCACTAGAAAACTCACAGCTTTGTCCCATTTCCTCTTGGACAGTATGCGCAAGCATAGGTGTCCTTTTTGGTTGTGTTGCTATAGAAAAATAGACGGCCTGATATGCCTGGTGGTTTAATCATCTACCAGGGACATCTGTTTCCCTCCAAAGGACACCTATGTGCGCGAGTGTTTGACCAATGCCGCCGGGGCGGCTAGGAGCATCCCGCGAGCTCGGAGCTGTTGGAAGCGGCGCAGGATGCGGCGAGCGCTTTGTCGGGCTCAGTGACCCTCGGAGTCAAATCGGATCGGCGGATCGCTGGTTGGCGTCATCGACCTCCAACTTGCGGGTCAGTGGGTGTTTTTTTTGGGCGAACGGTCTTTTGGTTGGCTTTCAAGGGAAACCAAGAGGACACCTACATGTATTTATTTGTTTGGGGGGGTCCCCCAAAAAGACACCCAGTCTTGTGGTTTGCTCAATGGGCAGAATGTGGTGTAAGCCACAGCTGTAGAGGAGCCTCACTTCTGGGTCCATTTGTTAACTGTCAACATTTGAGGGGTTCTCACGCTCTTTTGGCTCCTGGTGATTTCGCTGCTCTTTAGAGGGTAGTTCTGAGGAAAGGGGAAGCATCACTCCAGTGAAGCCCTGGCGTAAAAATAAGGGACTTGATGGGATACTAAACCAAAACGGAAACATGCAAGCAACCATTTTGGAAGGCTCCCTTGTTGTGATACATGGCCAAGTACTTGAAGAATGTCGACCCAGTGAGTAATAGTAGGTAACCAGGAGAAGCCATGATTCCATGATGTAAAATCTAGATGTAAAAATAGTGGTAAGTGGAAGCACCGGGGAAGCATACGCATGTTCCTGGACTCGTGAATGTGCCCTCCAGGTTGGTTTTGTCGTGTGGCGGTTGTTGCTTGGTTCACTCCTGCAGGGCTAGTGAGACAAGTGAATGCATCTGTTTCATGTTTAGGGCGCGGCATGGAGTGCATGTATTGAAACTCATCTTCAAGTATCTCACTTTCTCAGTTCCTGGACTATATTTTTTGGGGAAGGCGACTCTAGTGGCAAATTCCAAGCTTGGACTTTCTTTGGGCCGCCCACTCCGGAAGTGAGGTATGTCAAGTTGCACCCCCTTTTTTTGGGGGTTGCCAGTTTCTTCCTAATTTGCCTCTGCGTTGGATTCGTTGCGAACAAGCTCCCTTTCCGTGTCCCAGACTTTCTCGTGAAAACCTCACCCTAAAAAAGGAGGCAGCTCGTTTTGACAAGCGCCGATATGGCTTGCGCTGAACACCTGCAAGCGGGTAAGGGGTCGGAGTTTCACAAAGCTTCAGGGAGGACACAAAGGGCACTGGAGCAATGCAGACGAAGCGACGTCAGCCGGCAGCAACATCTTTCATTTTGCCCAGTGGTTCCAGCTACCATGGCAAGTTACCAGGTATTTTTACCTCTAGGTTTTACATCATTGGGTTTTTATGGTTACCCACAAAAATGGCAACTGGAATCACAAGTAGACTCGCTCGAACGCGGAGTTGATAAGGACTTACTGTGGCTCACCTGATTCCAAACCGTGTGGAGCTTGGGAACCTTTTGAGGACGAAAACGCATGCCAATTTACCTAGAGTCTCCTTCTGACCCTTTAAAAATGGTTGGTCATTACCCTAAATGATTCTCCAGGTGGATGTATTTTATTTATAATGTCCGCATTGAGTTGCGCAACACTGCTTCATCCTTTAACATACAGCTTCTTGTTCTTCTGTGACTTGACACGGAGAGCGTCGAGCGTCGTTGCGAAAGTCATGGGTGCAGCGAAGTCGATTCCTCGGATTATCGCGATGGATATGGTTCCTTCATCGGGTTGTACCTGGACCCAGAGAAACTACTCGTAAAGAAGCAGGGGAATTCACGAACCATAGTTTTTGGTTGCTATAACCAATTCTTTAGCTGGAATTTGGTGATAAACGAGAGTGGTTCTTTCAATTAGATACTGCAGTACAGTCTTCCTCTCGATAGTGCAGGTGGTGTTTTCCCTCCGACTTTCTCAGAATGATGCCGCTTCAAGGACCACCTTTGTGCCCGCATCAAGCGATTGAACAACAACCAGCAAAAGCCTCCAGCAACCCAGCATCGTGCATGGATCACTCGCGGTGTATCCCCTCTTCTGTGACATTTTTTTTGTTTTTAAATGGCGGAAATTTGTCTCGGGAGGCCCTTTTTGTTGTGTCACAGAGTCAGAAGTGGATTCCATTTTCCACAGCCCTGATGCCAGCCGCTGGGGTATGAATCTTGATGGGGACCCGTTGGTGGACATCATTTTGGTGGGGATTCATGTCTGCCAACCGCTTGTGAGGTAGTTCCCCATTGAAGCTTTACCAGTCTCCATGACCCTTTAAAACTAGGTCCATGACCCCAATATTATGAGTAATGAGCAACCATGTTTAAAGGGTCATGGAGACTCTAGGTAGAGCTATTTCATTCGTTTCCCGTTCGAGGAATAGCATGGAGGGCATGCGCTACGACTCGCGGCTGATGATCTTCGAGTTCATCAACCGCCTGGTCTTGCGGAAGAAGCAGGCGGGACGCGGCCTCGGAAGCGCTCGCTGCGTTTGCAGCTTTGGTTTGGTTCGACTGGTGGGTTCCACTTGCTTTTTTGCTTGGGAGGGAGGGCAATTGTAGGGATGGTCAGCTAAGCAGCTAGGTAGGGCATCGAGTCATGCTTGATTCTGATAGGCTTCCTGTTTCTGGCATGGCGCACACAAGCAGTTTTGAGAGTAGCTTATTCTGTGCCAGGTGGTTTTTGTTGAGAGTCTATGGAGGGCAGGCCATGGCAATTTGAAATGAAGGCATGAGGAACATCTTTTGCTCCATGCCCGGACCCTACAGCAGGGCTCCTTAAAAGATACATTTTGCCCATTTGAAACATGGCTTTTTCCATCAAAATACAGGGAAACCACCATTTGCAAGGCAATGTTCAGGTGTACAATGTAAGGATCCCTGTTTATCATGATACGCTCAAGACTTGAGGCTCTCCGAAGCAACCATGCTTCGGACTCCCTTCAACACGACACTCCACTGCGATTGCAATGAGTGTTTCCTCCTGAGTTGCTCTTTAGTGCGCGGATTCTTCGAACATGTGCACGCGCCGTGAACATTCCCGGCTTGGGGAGCATCACAGAAGTATTGTCCCTGCCATCGACTGATGGGAGAAGACCTACTCAGCGTGATCCCAAACCATTGGAAACGCCTCGGAGTTTGAAAGGATCAGCGTGCTGCATTGGTTAAGCCACACCATCCGTCGAGCATATCCAGTAGGACGATGGCCCTGCGTACATGGGAGAAGCACGAATGTTCTCTCACCGCCCAACCACACTTCCAACCAGAAAAACACGCAGGGAAAAAAAAAGGGGGACTCCAAGGACACGAGCGCAGCGAAACCGTGACAGCCAGCCCGAAAATGCTGCCACCGCGGTTTGCGACAGCCCTTCGGCTGCCTTGCGCCTGGGAGTTTTGCTTGCAGGAGCGAAATCGCTTTGCATGGCGGCAAAAACAAAGTCGACGATACCGTGATTGTGATTGTTGCCATTTTGAAAGAAGGCACTTTCTGAACGTATTTCGGTAATTGTTTGCGCCTGCGTGTGTGTGTGTGTGTGTGTGTGTACCTGTGCTTGCGGCCCGACCAGAGCAGCATCCTCACCCGCGCGCGGGTTTGCTAAGTTACCCCCAGCCCCGGCCACGACGGTTTCTTAGGTGGTGCAGCATTTCGTCCACCCACAGTAGGTCTTGGGGGTCATTCATGTTGTGACGAGATTTTCACATGGGGGATGCCAGCCAAGGGAACCCATTTCTGTGCCCAGGAACCCGGATTCCTTGGAGAGCAGGGTTGTGGTTGGGTGCCACTTCTGTGATATTGGAATCTGCCCCTTCACCACGGGGGGTTAGTCTGCCCTTTTTGTTATACGTATCACAGATTCGTGAACTCCATTTCAACTACAGCCCTGGAGAAGAATATGCCATTGTTGCTCATTGTGCCTGCATCGCCGCAATCACTCTGTCTCTCTCGGACTCCCTGCTTCGAAATGGCGATGTTTTGAGCTTCAGCGGGAATTTCAGTGTAAGCTAATTGCCTAGAGTCTCCATGACCCTTTAAAAATGATGGGTCATTACCCTAATTCATGGTTGGTCATGAACCCATTTATTTTGATTCGGGTCAGAAGGAGACTCCAGGTACATCAAGCAAGGGCACCATACTGTGGATGGTTGCGAAATGCATTTCGCACCACTTTGGTTTTAATGGTTGAAACCATAGCGTTTGTTCGTATTTACGTTGAGTAATCGAATCATTCTAGGGTTTCTGAAGGGTGGTGCGCTGGATTTCGCGAAACCATCCACAGTAGCCCGTTCAGTTCGGGAACTTCCGGCGCAGGTGGATCTGGTAAGGCAGATGCAGACTGCGGTGGAGGCGCGAGGCTTAGCAGATGCCATGGTCCCCAGATGTTCCCAGCTATCCGGTGCAGATGTCATGGCTCCTTAAAAGATTTCCATGTTGCAACCATTTGAAGCATGTTGCTTTTTCCACACCGATTTGTTTTTGACACACAAGGCATGGCATAGTTCCCTACACCTTCTTTGGCTTACACGGCATTTTCAACACCGAATTAAAGAAATGGAAACCTTAAGATTTACAAGTTGCGATGTTCTTGGCGTGTTTGTTTTCTTTTTGGTTTTTTAGTTTTTCGGTTCTGTTCATTTTTTACCGGGGGTCGTGGCAAACAACTTGAAGTTAATTTGTACGCCCATACCAAGAGATTCGAGATGTTGCATCCTTTGATCTGGTTCCTTCGGCTTGGTTTTGAGGTTAGGATCGAGTCGCTTAGCCTCAACCCCGGGGCTCTGGTTTGAGATCCCCGCTTCAAGCTTCACCAGAATTCGCTCCCCGTTTTGCTTCTTTTGCTTTTTTGGGGTTTGCTTTGTTTTCCACTAACCAGGCAAAAAAGATATTATTTTTGCTGGGGTCCTAAATCCAGCCAAGTGAGATCCCCTGCTTGCTAGGCTAGTGGTGTTTAGGTTTCTAGGTTTAAAAACTGGTTGCAGATCTGAAAGCGGGCCAGGTATTCTAGGTCCCCCAGTGCCCTTCTCCACCCTTTTTTGGTTGGGAGGGTTCCCCTAAACAGACCACAGAAAAATGGTTGGTACTCTTATTCTAACCTCTCAAATCTGGAGGACCCAGTATTGCAAGTAGCCCCCCTCTTCCCCTTTCCCCCCCTCGCCCCAATTTTCGAGAACGCACCCCCAACCGGTGAAAGTCACCTGGAGCCCTCCTGTTTGCCCGCAGGGCCGGAAGCCGCTGGTGCATCAGATGCTGATGGGTGTCTGGGCAAGCGGGTCGATCCAGACATGGCAACCCCTGCTGCAAAAGGGTGTCCTTACAGGTGTGCTTTTTGGTTGGTTTGCTCGAAAAATGGATGGCGATCTACCAGGGCCATCTATTTCCTTTTTTTTTGGACACCCATAGGTGTCCTTATATTCTCACTTCCTGATCCAATGATCTGGGGGTGAAACGAGCCCAACATATGTTGGGTCCTTGCCTTGAGGATACCTCAGGGATTTGCAGAAGAAGTGATCAACTGCTAATCACTCCCCCCAAGTGCATGGACTTTACTTGTTTTTTTTAGGAAGATTGTTTTTACGGCAATCAAAAGGGTTTCAGCTTTTTTGGCCAGTCCACCCAGGAAGTGTGTATGTCCATTGTTTCTAGCGGCCACGTACTTCCCCAGGGCATTTACCCATCGTTCTCCTCAAGCACCGGTTGTTTTCTGGGGTTTACCTGGACCCTTATACTACCCAGAAACAAATCGGAATTCACCCCATAATTTTGGGGCTAGAACCATTTTTGGGGGAATTGTGAGGACTTCACCCCCCTTTTACGGCGCCGTTTGGGGACATAGCCACGGGAGCTTGACCAATACTGTTGTGGAACCTGCGGTAATTCGACGAAGGCTCAAAGGGGGTAGCGAATTTCTTTGGCATCGCTCGCGCAACGCAACGCTAAGACCATAGCCAGGCTTATGTTTGGGCTCTGCGCAGAGGTTGGCTTCAAAAACTTGGTGGTTCCCAGCCATTTCCTTAGCTCTTTCTCACTTGCCCAAAGCAGACCTTTTGACCTTTTGGTTTTCCAATTTTGGTCCAGGTCCCAAAAGGTTAACCTTTTATTTCCTGGTCTTTTGGGCAAGTGAGTTTTAGCTTTTTAGGGTTTAGTGGGGGTTTCAGATTTTTCCAACTGAAAGTTAAACTTTTAGTGGGGGATCTGAAAACGGACAGCCCAGAAAACAGGCTTGTGACCTTTCATGTGTTCATATATATATATATATATATATATATTTGTCGCGGGGAGTCGGGCATTGTTTAGGGATAAAAAACAACAAGATAAACATGCCATCGGCTGTTGAGGTGGCTTCCTATCAAATTTAATGGGCCAGGGTGTAACCTGGTAGTGGTTGAAGGCGAGTGGACACCATGTAGAGGTTGAAGCGGCCTACTGTAAATGCTGCACCTTTACAACAACACATGTTTATGTAGATTTCTTTGCACATTTGTTCTATTTGTCCCTTTATGTCCAATCCAAAGCTAGCCAATAGGTGTTGACACAATCCTGCAATGGTTGTTGTGTAGACACTGTAGACAGGTGTCTCGCTTCCTGAGTTCCTGGACTTGCAACTTTTTGGGTCTGGACCATCTTAGTGGTAAATACAAAGTTCAGACTCTTTTTGGCCACTTCACTCAGGAAGTGAGGTGTATATCTTGTTAACAAGTTATTTGTTTCCGTCATGTTGCAGTGCGCAGTCGCACTTTCAGGTGCCCCATTAGCGAGTATATGTAGGGGCCATGTTGGGGGCGGGTGAACAAGGCGCCCACATGGAACAGACCTTTCGGCTGGCAAAATCGTTCCTAGGACCGATCCAAAAGGGAACCAACGCGATGAAGCATATGCGGCATGTGCATTTGCGCTCGTTCATGGAGGAGGCTACCCAGCGCAACACACCCCAAGCTGCAAGTGGAATGGAGCCCAGTTGCCTTTTTTGCCTTTTTTGTTGGAAAGGATACCCTTTTTTTCCCATAGAAACTGGGCATTTGAGCGATACGTAGTACTGACCTCACTTGTGCAAAGCGAATCGACCTTTTGACCTCTGGGTTGCCCCTAATTGGTTCATGTTTACTAAAGGTTCCAAAAGCTCATCACCTTTGTCTAGATCGCTGTTTGGGGCAACGTGACATGCCCCCATGAACCCATAGATCGCGAGTTCGCTTCAGCGAGGCGAGGGCAAGACCACAGTGGTCACCCCCTTGGTGATTCTCCTGAACGGCAGCGCGCAGAGGCCAGAAGTGGCCATTCATTTGCCAAAATTTATAGCGGGGATTCCTTAATTCAGCTTTTGTAAGTATAGTAAAATTTGCGGACTCATGTTTTTTGTTGGGGGGGGGTTTGAAGCTTCAAAGGTTTCCCATAGCCGTCCTGATCCGGCCAAAATTGGGGCAGCGCAGGGAGGTTCCCCATTTCCAGCCTCTTTTCCGGGCAATTTGGACCCCCAGGTGGATGGCTTCCCTGAAAGCGGACCTTTGCAAGGGGCACCCACCAACAAAAAATACGCACACCGCAATGACAAACCAAACAGCGTCCTCCGGCTTGCGCTGCTCGTCAACGCGGAAGCAAATCACAGCTTCCCCGTGTCGTACTGTGGAGGGACGAACTCCTGCACCTAAGAAACCCAAAGGAATGATTCGCTTCCCCTGTAACAACCAGCAATGGTTTCCCCTGGTTTCCAAGTGGTGCCTAAGAGGATTTCGCAACCATCCACAGTATGGGTGGTTTCCTGCGGTTTCCATGCGAACGAATCCAAAGGAGATATCCACTCAAACTTACCTCTTAAAAGCACAAAACTTTTCGTAACTTTTGGGGTAACATGGGCTATATGTCTGTAAAAGATGGGAACTTGGCCAGGGCGCAGTTGGAGTTTTAAGGGGAATGCAAAGGAACCAAACCAGAAATTGCGTCCACCCACGTCGCCCTCCTCCTCCGCGGCGAGATGTCTAGCGGCCTTCCGGCCTTTGCAGGGCCTGCGTCGTGTGCGTTCCGGCCGCCCTGACGGAGTTCACGCGCAAGGTGCTGCAGGACGTGTTGGTCGGGGCGCAGCGGGTTGAACTGCCGAAGGGGCGCGGGTGTTTGGAGGGCACCTGTTCCACTTTTGGTGGCACCAAAATATGATCAGCTTTCGTTTCCAGATCCGAACTGGGCGAATGTAGCTGTGTCATTCTAGGGGTTGATTCCCCATGTTTTTCAACCATCGTTATTTTCATCAACCGGCTGTTTTTCCTGGGTTTTTGATAGTTCATTGTTTACAGGGAAACTGCCGGTAAGAGTAGAACCAGCATGTGTGAGTCCCTCTGTTTTGGCCCATGACCGGACGGCCACGATGTTTGAGGGGAAACTAGAAAGCAGATGACCTGGCTGACAGAAACCCCGATGCTAAGGATGCAGATATGGTCAGTCAAAACTCATACCCGGGTTCCAACAAATCGGTTGGCCGCCGCACGCACACTCACACCTTGGGTTTGGAAAGGGGGCCTCAAACGCGGGCATGTGGCCACACGTTTTTACTTGGTTTCTGGGCAAAAACCTAGTAGTTGTTGTTGCATTATTCTGTTGACACTTCATATTCAGGGTTTCTTGTTGGCTCCCAGCCATCCGGTTCCTTAGCTTTTTAGTTTTTTTGTGTTTAGTGGGGTTTTCCATTTCACCCAAATTCTTGTGGCGGGGGAAGAATGCTCAGTTTTCTAATTAAACACTAGCCTCAGTTGTTCAGTGGCTCCCTTTTTCCTTTTTTTTTGGTGGCTGCCCCACTAAAATGTCTTCCCAAAAAAAGGTTCCTTTTTTTTCCAGGGTCACTGAACAACTGGGTAGCTTGCTTCCAGCAGGCAAAGAAGTGTTGCTGCATTGACAAGGCATTGAGCGACAGTTTGCGCCTTGGAGGCATGGCCAAAGACGACAACGCTTACTCGTTGGTTTTGTTGGAAGCTTGTCTCATTTCCGGCGTTGACCCAAAATGGAACCCTGCTAAATGGAAACATGGACTAAAACCTGCGGTCGGTTTAATCTTGACCCGTAACCAAAAAGGACATCGATCCTTCAGACTGGGTGGCCTTCCTTGCCTGCCGTTTCCCTTTCCAACCAGCGATAAATATTGCTATTGGGTTGGATCAGTGCATCTGTAGACTTGAATTTTTGGCGAAATCAAGGGGTTTTTTCCATTGTCCCCACAAAAAGTTATTCACTGTTTGCACACTGGTCGTGACAGCAACCAGGAAAGGATACTTCCATGTGTTTAAGAAAGTGTTTTTTTGTTTCGCCTTTTGGTTTTACGGGGAATCTATCACTGGGCACATTGGTTTTTTGTACTCAGTTGTTCCAAGCGAATCGACCTTTTGACCTTTTGGTATTCGCCTTCTGGTTTTTGAGTCATGGCCCCAAAAGGAGATCACCTTTTAGTTCTGCGTTGGGCAGGTGAGTAGCAAGTGGAAGTGCCTCTTCCGCTTGAAGCTGTACTTCCCTTGGGCATGTTTCGGTGAATAGACCGCAGAGGAGAGGCTTTGCGCAACGCTGGCGCGGCCGGTCTTGGAGTTCAAAATCAACAGGGCCACACCCGTCCCTTGGCGTGGGAAGGTGTGGGTTGAATCCCTAAGGGGTGGTCCAAAAAAAGGTTCCCTGAGGCTCCTTGAGCCCTGAGGAGTCCCAGGGCTCTCAAGCCTCCCGTCACGTACCTTCCCTTGGAGATTCCAGTCACGTGAGGTTTATGTTGTTGGGCGTGGCCAAGGGAATGTCTTTCAAAGTGACTTTCAGTGATTAGTCGAAGGAATGGGGATCAAGCACGTTGGGAATATCAGAATGGGCCAACCATTTCCCACAAATGAGGGGGTTCAGGACGGGTTGAGCGTCCACGGACCAAGTGCCATCCAGAGAACTTGCCGAGCGTGCAGTCAACCAGCTGTGGACTCCCTTTGATATGTGGGCCGTTCAAAGGCTGTCCTGCCAAAACTTGATCATGTAGGACCAATCAACGGTTGAACGATGACATTGCGTTTTAAATTCTGAACGTTCGGAGGCGAGGCACTGAAAGGATTGTGGCTGTCACGCACTACTGTGGAACTCAACTGGGGAGGGTCCTGGTTTGGACCTTGTTGCTTGGGGTTTTGATGTTCGATTCGGCAAGTTAGACACTTCATTGGTAACCGTTTGGTTACCCACGTGTCAGTTGTTCTAGGTGGGGTTAAACCTTGTTATTTGGAGACTATACCCCAATTAACTAATCACTTATCAACTTGGACGAACATCTAAGTAGGACCTGGCATACGGGTCTGTTTCCTTTTCTGCCAAAGCCTACCTAAACTTCAGGCTGGATACCTTCGGGCGAACCGAAGATGGAGATTCGCAGGTTTCAGATGACCATTTCTTCAAGCTGCTACATGCCCAAGATGCGCGTGCAGCAACTTGGACTGAGTTGGGCTTTGCCTCCTTCAAGACACATTGTACGTCAGGTAAGTCAGGGCTCCTTAAAAGATACATTTTGCCCATTTGAAACATGGCTTTTTCCACCCAAAATAAAGGGAAACCACCATTTACAAGGCAATGTTCAGGCAAGGATCCCTGTAAGTGGTGAATGTTGACCCCATACTAATCAACCCCAGTTTATTAGGGGGTGTCCCCCTCCAGAAGTGGTAACTGATTCCCCAGTTGGACACCCCCCTTATGAATGAGCTGGGGTTGAGGAAAAACGCGGTCAACATGACTAATTATGGCTACCTAGACTCTCCATGATCCTTTAAAAATGGGTCCATGACCCCATTATTTAGTGTAATGACCCCATTTTTAAAGGGTCATGGAGACTCCAGGTACTCACTTACCATGGGTTAGAAGTCTCCGTTCCGTGGGCTGTCTCACCATTTCCCCGCCCACCGAAGTATCCGATCCCTATGGGAACTCCCAGCAGTGTTGGCTCGGGCTTTTGGCTCCTGGAGTGCTCTCTGATTTGTTTCGGGCCCCAAGAAGGTGAGTCCCAGTGTGGGGTCAAGGCCCTTCTTTCCACTTCTGTGATACAGGATGGAATCTCCCCCTTTGATTATGACGAGATTTGTTCGTCTTTGAGAGGCGCCAAGTGGATTCCATTTCCCACACGGGTGAGGTTTCTTTGGTTGCCCAAGAGAGCTCCAACAAGAGGCACCCATTTGCTTCACCAGAATTTGTTCCCCTTTTTGCTTTTTTGCTTTTTTGCTTTCTTGGGGTCCCCTTTGTTTTCCACTAACCAGTCAAACAAGATGTTGTTTTTTTGCTGGGGTCCTAATTCCAGCCAAGTTTGATGGCGGATCCTCCAGACCCCGAAATCCTCAGTCGCCCAAAACGAATCGACCTTTTGACCTTTTGCTGTCCCCTTTTGGGCCCATTTTTGGCCACCCCAAAAAGTGATCACTTTGTATTTCTGGGCCGATAGGGGCCAATGAGAATCTGCATAGCAGTGCTTGTTTACGTTCGAGGCAAGACACGGTTCACTCTGGGTTTGGGCATCTTGTCGGTGATCGAAGGGGCCCCTGCAGGTAGCGGCTGACATGTTTTGAGGGGCACCCAGGTGTCGATCTAAATGAGCTCGACCTTCTTTTCTGGAAAGGTAGCCATGGGGAATTTAGACATGTTCACGTTGTTCCGGCATTCCCTATTTGGCTCGCTAGTTTCTGGGATGAATTCTTTGAGAAGACGAGAAGGCAGAAAGAAAGCATTTAGACTCTTCTGATCCCAATCACTTGATAAGTGAGACGGCGAAGTGCATGACCGATGCGTACACGTGTGCAAACATACCGCCATTGAACTGCGGACATGTTTTGTAGGTTCAACGGCAAGCCTGATTGGACATTGTACATGTACTCCGAGTGTTATCGTTGTTGCCTTTTGCTTGGATGTTAGGACTTTAACTTTTTTGCCAACTAACGGGTTTTCCGTATTGAACCACTAAACGTTATTCACTTTCAGCAGAGCAGAAAGCAACCGAGTTATGTGAGGACCACCGAACTCCATGGGAGGTCCAACCTTACACTCCCAAGTGGTTGAGCTTCACCCAAGCCCAGGAGACCCGCGGCAAGGGACAGCGGGGTTTTGCGAAGGCCAAGGCCATTCAACGCTTTGTAACCGTCCACCACCACCCCCCCCCCCGGGCGCTAGGTGCTGTGCTCAGGGCCCACAGCCTTGAAGTCCTTGCTGCTGCGCTTTGTGCTGACGCTCCATGCCATGGACCTGAACCGCAGCAAGGACCCGTGGGCATTTCTGTTACATGCTTGTGTGTGCGTGGGTGTGTGGGTGCGTGGGAGGGTGCGAGGGTGCGAGGGGTGGGTGGGTGGGTGGGTGGGTGGGTGGGTGGGTGGGTGGGTGGGTGGGTGGGTGGGTGGGTGGGTGGGTGGGTGGGAGGCTGCGAGGGTGGGTGGGTGGGAGGCTGCGAGGGTGGGTGGGTGGGGCTGGGAGGGTGGGTGGGTGTGTGGGGGGGTGAGTGCATGTGGTTGGGTGGGTGGGTGCATGTGGGTGGGTGGGTGTGTGTGTGTGTGTTGTGGGTGTGTGTGTGTGTGTGGGTGCGTGGGTGGGTGGGCGGTGGGTGGGTGGGTGGGTACGTGCGTGCGTGGGTGCGCCGTCGCCGGCACGCCAATAATCCCTTGCTTTTTACGGCAAGGGCTTCTCAAAGGCCGCGATTGAGAAGGAACAATGAGGATTCCTGAATCAACCCGAATTCGTCACCAACCGCCGGTTTTCGCTCAAGGTGGCGCCTTGTGCAAAAAAAGCAAGGCTGGGCACAAGAGCCAACAGGCACTCAAGTCTTGTTGTGGCCATGGCTCCAAACATGTAGCGCTATGGTTCCGGTGTACACACGGAATTGTAGAGGAAGGCCCAGCCCACTCTGTAAGGTAAACCTTGACCAAGCCCATGCGCTCCATGACTCCAACCAACCAACAACCAACAAACCAAACCAACCAACACACCAACCAACCAACCCAACCCAACCCAAGCCAACCCAAGCCAAGCCAACCCAACCCAACCCAACCCAACCCAACACCACAAAACAAACCCAACAAGCCGACACAACAAGCCAACAAACCACCAACAATAACGACAACGGCGACGGCGGCAGCAGCAGCAGCAGCAGCAACAACGAACAACGGACAACGAAAAGAAGCAGCCAACAACAACGACAAACCAACAACAAACAAACAACAAACAACAAACAACAACTTACTTCCTGAGTTCATGAACTTTAAACTTGTTGGAAAGACCATTTTAGTGGTACATATAAAGTTTGGACTTTTTTTGGCCATCCACTCAGCCAGTGAGACAAATCTTAGAAAGCAATCTCCAACCAACAAAGAACGCGGAACAACCCACGACAACCACCACCACCGCCGCCGCCACCACCACCACCACCACCACCACCACCACGACCACCACGACCACCACCACCACCACCACAACAACAACCACCACAACAACAACAACCACCACAAGCACAACCACAACCACAACCACAACCACAACCACAACAACATTAACAACAACAACAACAACAACAACAACAACAACAACAACAACAACAACAACAACAACAACAACAACAACAACAACAACAACAACAACAACAACAACAACAACAACAACAACAACAACAACAACAACAACAACAACAACAACAACAACAACAACAACAACAACAACAACAACAACAACAACAACAACAACAACAACAACAACAACAACAACAACAACAACAACAACAACAACAACAACAACAACAACAACAACAACAACAACAACAACAACAACAACAACAACAACAACAACAACCACAACAACCACAACAACAACAACAACAACAACAACAACAACAACAACAACAACAACAACAACAACAACAACAACAAATCATTAGTTTGTTTCGCCGCCTTCCAATTTTGAAGAGCCAGTTTTTTTTTCCTTAACGCAGGACTGTCATCGTTTTCTATTTTTGAGGTCCAAAAAAAGAAGTCCGTTTTTCAGTGCACAGCTTATCATATTGGCTTTCACGAAAGAATGAAAGCAAACAGGCACACATCAGGGCTTGTTTGGACATGTTTAAACCACTGAGGCACTACAGTCACTACAGTTGATTGAGCATTCCGCCGTATTTTTGGTAAACCCCTGCAAGGGGCGAGGGATATTTGTTTCCGCCTATTGAACCAAAAGCATCCTCCCTTTATGGTTTTTTGGTTAATCTTTGGACTTTACGTTTTTTGAAATAGATGTGTATTGAAATCAAGTTGGTTTTCCGAATTGAACCCACCAAAAGTGAAAACTGATTGCAGAGTGGTCTCGCCACTTGGGTGTTTGTTAGTAACCTTGGCCACAACCCACCTATACGTCCCCCGTTCAGTGGGGTTGACCTTTTTCTTAGGGGGCTAAATCCCTCAATTGGCTGACTACCTATTATCTTGCCGCATCAAGCAAGTACTTGCCGCAACATGGGCACCGATTTATTTTGCGCGAGGGGCAAGCATGGAGATCCAGGCCTGACGAAATCTAGGTCCCCCAGTAGTGCCCTCTTACCTGTTTTAGTAGGGAGGGTTCCCCTGCTAAAATAGACAAAACTGAACAAAATGGTAGCCTTATTTTAACTCCTCTCAAACGGAGGACCTAGCCAAGTTTCCATTTCAAAAAGAAGCTCCGCCCTCCTGCCGTGCGACGAGACAAGGAGCAGGAGACCGAGGAGCGAGTGAAGGGCAGCTCGTTGCTGAGCCCCACCAGCTGGAAGTCCCTCCTGGGCTGGCCCGGAAGCTCCGCGAGGCTGTCGGGAAGATTTGGTCGAGGGGGGGTGGGGTGGGGTGGGTGGGGGGGGTTGAAATCCCGAAGGAATCTGACATACCCTTTGTTGCATTTTGCCAAGGGATGTTAGGACCTTAACTTCTTGCAAACTAATGGGTTTTCCATTAAACCACTGAAAGATAAACTTTTAGCAGGGAAGCAGAAAGCAACCCAGCACCGTGGATGGACCAAATCCTGGGTGCTCAGTAGAGAATGACCCAGACATTTTGGGAACGAACTTTGGGATTGCCTTCTAGGAAAGCATAGGCGATGAGTAAAAGGGGTCGTTCCCTCATTCCCTGCTGAGAACCAGCAAGTCATTCCAGTTTTCATAAGGTGTTGCAGGGCTTCATCCATTCCAACTGCTGCGAAACGGATTTTGTCCACAGCTTCGGGTGAACTAGGAAGTTGGAACCACCCCAAAATGATAGGTTTCCTGGTGGTTTCCCTGGCTGTGGCTGAATAGAATGTACTCAAATGGCACCGGGGTAAATGGAACCAAAGACTACCTGCGTAACCCTCGCTGTTCAATTTTGAGCCACACCCATAGGTTTCCTGGTGGTTTTCCTGAAAATCCAGAACAAGGTTGCCGACCAACTTCACCGGGCTTCAGCGTGCGACGTCGGAGCTGTACTTGAGGGGTCTCTTGGTTGTATGAATCATATTTGCCAATTGTGTGCCAAGCTTACCGATTTGTAAAAACGATAATCTGGGTATGCCGTGCCAGTGCCGGGTGGTCAAGATGAGCTCACGATGATGGTTCTTTGCTTGGGATCCAAGTCTTGTTTTCAGGTCTTGGAGAAATCCCCAGCGACATTGAGGCAGTGAACTGTGTGACATGCCATGACGCCAGATCAGAGAACCCTTCTGCACGCCCGATGCCCTCATGCCCTTTTGCTCGCGTCAGCTGGTGTAGTTGTAGGGGGCATCCGATTTTGCTTGGTGGTTCCCAGCCATCCGGTTCCTTAGGTTTTTGGGCGTTGAGGGCTTGGCGGGGGTCTCCATTTGCTCCACTAAGAGTTAGACCTGAGCAGGCGGGGGATCTGAGGACAGCCCGATTTTAATTGAAACTCAGTTGTTCAGTGGCTCCCTTTTTCCCTTTTTGTTTGGTGGCTGCCCCACTAAAATGATCTTCCCAAAAAAGGGTTCCCTTTTTTTTTCAGGGTCACTGAACAACTGAGGATAAAGCCACCTTTTTTGGCGTTCCCTACTCAAAAAGCAAGTGGTGCGAACGGATTTTGTCCATCCACAGTACCCCTGGGTTGCGCTAGAGCCAGGGGCCAGCAAGACGTGGCCTTGCAGTTCGAAGCGCGCGCTTTGGGCTGGGCCCTGGATGTCTTTCGAGGCGGACAAGGGGCGATGGGGCGATGGGGCGACAAGGAGCGTGGGGGGGACTCTGCTGGTTGCTTGGCTCTTCAGAACTGCAGAGGTGAACTCACCTTCTCTACTGGACTTTGGATTTTGTTGGGTTCGGGTGCCATTTTTTGGTTGTAAATAGACAATGTGGACTGGCTTTTTGTGGCCCATCACTAAACTTCTCGTAACCCAATTCACACTAAAATTGGTGGACCATTTCAGTGGCAACTGAATTTGTTGGACTTGTTTCTTGGGCCACCCGCTCTGGAAGTGAGAAGTGGTTTGAGGAAGACCGTGTATTTTCCCACCAACCAAGCAGCAAGCCAAACTGCTTGTCGTTTGGGGCAATCGTCACAAAGGTTAGAGGCTCCGTGAAATGGGTTGGACATAATTCCCCATGTCTCAATGACGTCTTCCAAGGGGTCCCCGAGGTTTTTGTTGATGCCCAAATATTTCAGCGCCGTGGCAAAAGAAGGCTTTTCAGTCTGAATCACGGGACCGATCGCTCACCCCCAAGCTTTCAACCCCACCAACTCCCTCCCTGAGTTGGACATCAAAAGTCGTCCCGGTTGCAAACAGTGGGTTCCGCTTCTTATGTTCCACTTGTTTTTGGGAAGGGTTCCCGTTTAAACTCAACGGTTGAGCAATGTGGCGGAACCAACCAAAAAAGGATGCCGATTCTTTTTTGCCCATGGAAATCCTCTCGGCATCTGAGTTTTTGGGAAGTCCACTGTGGTAAGTCACATGTTCAGACTTTTGCTGGCCAATCCTCTCGATCGAATTAGTAAGCAGCTTTCACAGACATCACAGAATACGCACCAATGTATAGACGGTAGCTTCGGGCAGTTGGCTTCTTAGAGGTGCACTCACCTGATTTTGAGTTTTTCTTGGGGACCCTCAAGTGGACATCATGTATTTTGTGATTTGTGCCCACCCCAGCAAACATGGGACGGGGTTCATGTTCATGACCTGTCTGAAAAACATAAACAACTAGGGGTGTTCCTTCGCAACTTCCCGGGAGCTTGCAGCCAGAGTATTTTTGTTGGGTGTGTCTTGGAGCTCCTCACTCAAAACCAGACAGACCCATTTGGTAACTCTTGGATGGACAGCTCCGTTGTGTATTGCACCCCAGCGAAAAGTCTCTCAAGGGACAAAGGGAAGGGTGGTTTGATTGAGTGTCCTGTCTCGGGGGCTTGTAGTTGGCTTATTTGGGTGTGTCTTTTTCAGGGTCTTCCAAAATGGTGGTCTCCCAAAACCGGATAGACAGACCCATTTGTTCATTTTCAGATGGAACTCTTGTCTCGGTTGGGCATTTTGGTGCGGCATGTCAGACACGCCCTCAGTACCGGCCACAACAAGTTCGCAGAGCAGGTGTTAGTGACTAGTTGCCAACATTTGATGCGGGAATATGGAAGTACCTGGAGTCTCCATGACCCTTAAGAATAGGTCCATGGCCCCATTATTTAGGGTGATGACCCCATTTTTAAAGGGTCATGGAGACTCTAGGTACTTGGATGTCCAACGAACTTAGTAAGTAGGTTACAACCATGGTTGTAACTTGCGAAACTGGGGTTGGTGTCCTTATAAGCATGGTGATAAACTACTTTCTAAGTTGGAACATCCAAGTAAAGAGTAGGAGCCTGTGAATGACCATGGCTTCACGGGGTGTCCTTTGACAATGAACCACTGAGGCCTACTTGTTTGTGACTTGCCCCGTGAGAAAAGGGCCGTGTCATATCAGCTTGCAGCCTGTCCCTTGTCACGCGCTACGTGCACATTTTGTCACGCTGAGTCAGTCAGCACTTTTCTGTCATCGCATTGTTCTCAGTTGCCGAAAGCCGATGTTTTAACCTTTTGGGTTGCCCTGTTTGGTCCATATTCAGTCGCGGCCCCAAAACGGTAACCTTTTACTTTTGGGTCATTTGGGCATGAGTCAAAACCCCGTACCCCAGTGAACATCCCAATCCCCACTAAAATAGACTAAAATGGGTGGTGCACCTATCCCAAAATGGTACCATTGGTTTTGCACCATGGCCATTTGGGCCACGAGTATGTCAAAGAGTCAATTGATGCCATGCTGAACTCGCAAAAAACATCGGCATGATCTAGCAGACTACGTTGCCCAGTGGATTCCGCCCCTTCTTCAACTTTTTTGGGGAACGGGTTCCCCTTTAAAACCCAAAAAAAGGATGCTTTTTTTTTGCCCATGGAAATCCACTGGGCATCTGGGCATAGCTTTGCACCACACGATCTCGGGATCCAGCGTTCCAGCCTTTCGCAAGGGCGGGAACGATGGAGGCAAGCGCTCGGCGGCCAAAAAGAAACGCGGTAGACGCAGACCAGTTTAACCTTCTGGTTTTTCAGGGAAACCACCAGGAAACCGGGTGTGGCTCAAAATTAAACAGCGAGGGTTACGCAGGTTGGGAGAGACGCAGTAGACACCGACGTGAATGCATGGCGTGGCCTGGGAAAAGACGTATGATTTGCCATGTTCAAGCCCGTTGAACATGCGGAATACGCGAGAGATCTACCTGCCCGCTCCCTGGTTGCCAAACAATTACTTCTGTTTGATGATGGTGATGATGGAGGAGGGGAAGGAAGAGGAAGGAAGAGGAAGACATGTAGCAAGTACTAGTAGTATGATGAATACACAATAATCCACATAGTGTCTATTATATATATATATATGCAACCCCCCCCCCATGGACCCTGGTTTTACTGCCTTTTGGGGATGGCAAATCTAGAATTTCCAAATTTATATTCTCTCAATGTCCAATTGTGGGTCCCCAAAGCGTGATAATTTGGAGCCAGGAGTCCTCCACAATGTCCCAGTATGATACCCTTTCCAAATAAGATTTTACTTCAACTAGAATTGGAATTTTGAATATAGTTTAGTATGGATATAGTTTTCAAAAATGTGTTTATGTTCAATTACAGCTTAAACAAGCAAACAAGCAAATCCTTTCCAAATAGCAGCTACATGAAAATGTAAATATATATTTTCGGCTAAACTCCAACTAATCTATAACACAAGAAGTTAGATGGAAGTTGTCTCCCAAATATAATCCAAGTGGTAAATATAATCTAAGACGAACACAACTCAATTTGCGTTTGAGAATATCAAGTGAATAGAGACTACATCTCAAATATAATTCATTAAATATGGCTGAACATTTGGAAATTCAAAATAGGATTTGTGTTATTTACATTCTGGCTTTTGTAGCATCAGAAAGGTCCGATATTGAACTTGTTAGACAGTGTTCCAAAAACAAATCAAGGGAAGAGAGGTTCAAAATCTAAAACTATCTCGAAACAGGGATTCTAGCTAAACCGTTGTATTTAAAGTTCTATTTGCGCAGGAATGTTAATTCTATCTCAAAAGGTGGAGGTAGTAGATGAGCAAATGTGGACAGGTAGTTCAAGAGGGTGGGGGACGGTGTGTGAACGTACATACATATGTATATCTATATATACACATACATACACACATATAATATATAGTACCCCCAATGATCCTGCGCCTCCTCATAAAATACTGGAAAACACAGCATTGTTGAGCGTTACACCTGCCTTTGTTTACCTCCTGGAAAGGGGTCAACATGAGCATAGCTGTCATGAAGCTCACCAAAAGCACTTGAAAGTTTGTCTAACCAATAACTTGAAAGTGTGTCCACTGGATCGCTAAGCACTTGAAAATTTGCTACTATCGGATGGAAGATTCAAGATTGAAGATTACACAGAAAACTTTCCTGAGAATTGTCAATCCTGGCCATACCTAAATAGCATTCAAGTTCTTCTAACACTTGAAAGTGCTTTACCACTGGATTGGGGATTCAATATTGAGGAGCCCACAAACCACCACTTTCCTGAGAATCATCCATCCTTGTCAACCCCTAAAATGTTCAAGTTGTTCTATCACCTCGAACATCCGTTACCACTGGATTGAAATATTTCACGGAAAACTTTTCCGAGAATCTTATTGAACACCGAGAGTATTGGGACAACCCTGGAAATGTTTAATACTTTTTTGAGAATTATGGGATTCAAGATTCAAGATTCCCAGAAAATATTTTCTCAGATTCTTGAATCTTGAATCTTGAATCCAGAAATTGTTAAAAACTTTCAAAAATTATGGGATTCAAGATCTCACATTCTTGAATCTTGAATCTTGAATCCCATTTTTGTTTAATAAACATGTCTGAGTTGTTCTTGTATTCTTGGATGCATTCAAACTCTTTCAGATTGCAGGTGCTGATGTCATTGCTTTTATCACATCTGTATGCATGCATGCGTATCATATACATGTATGACCCTCCCCCCAATTTTGACACAAATCCAAGAAGCAAAAAGAAGCATAAAACACTGGAAAATACAGGTCAACCGCACCAAACCAGGGTCCATGGGGGGGGTACCATATATATATATACACATGTATACATATATATATATATGCACATACGTACGTATGCAACATGTTCGACCCGCAGACCTCCAAGCGGTTGGCTTGGTTGCCTCACTCCCTGAGTTCCTGGACTTAGCCACTTTTTGTGACCAACGCAATGGGGAAGTGACTTGCAGACTACACCAAAGAAATGCTGACCCCATATAAATCAACCCCAGTTGATTAGTAGGGGGTGTCACTTGGGTTTAGTGGAGAATCATCCCTTTTGGAGGGCCCTTCTTATTAATAAACGGGTTGGTTGATTGAGATGGGGTCAACATTAAACCAAACAGGGTTTCTTGTTTTCTGTGTTTTTTTTTGTCTTTTTTTCGGTAGAACTTCGCGAGGCGCCGTGCTGCTGTTGGACGACATCGACCTCCTAATGCACCCGCTTCGCAGTGCGCCGCAGATGAACGGGGGGGAGAAAGAACAAGCTTGCCGCGATGTATCCCTCGCTTCAGGTTTTGGAATCATTGTACGAACTTTATGGCTATTTGGTGTGGGATCTTTGGACTTTAGCTTGTTGGGGATCCATTGTACAGGAGCTTTCTGGCTATTTGGCATGGGATCTTTGGACTTTCACTTTTTGGTGTACAGGAACTTTTTGGCTATTTGGTGGGGGATCTTTGGACTTCAACTTTTTGGGATGGAGTGAGAAGGGGGTTGCTTCTTTCAAGGGAACTTGTTTGTGCCCAATTCTTACTGAGTGAGTTCCCGAGCTCATGGGCTTTAAACTGGTTGGACCAGTTTAGTGGCAACCCAACAGTTTGGAATTTGTTTCGGGTTAGTCAGTGGTACCAATTATGTTTCCCCTTTTTGTTTGGTGGCTGCCCCACTAAAATGGTCTTCCCAAAAAAGGGTTCTCTTTTTTTCCAGGGTCACTGAACAACTGAGGTTATCCATCCATTGAAGTGAGATAATGATAGATCACTTGGACATACCCTCTTGAATGCTTGGATATACACGCCCATGTATCTGATGTCCAAAGGGTCCTCAATTGAAATCCAGACCCGGTTTGCGACTGGAAAGCCCATGCAGAAGGCATGTTTGATCTCGCTGATTTATCACTTGCCCATCAATATTACGAGTAGTCTATTTGGACATGGAGGAACTCGCTAAATTGTCCCACAGAAACAACTGGGATTCACATAAAGTGTCCCCTGTCCTCCTTGGGTACACAAGTAATTCTGAACGTGCCTCATGTCTAAGTTTTACCATACCTCATATAAGACTACTGAGTGTGGCAACGTCCCAGGGCCTGTGAATTTGCGAAGGGTCGTACCACTCACGCCAGGTTTCATGCTCGTGTGGAGCCAAGACATCTTCTGCTGGAATCCATTTTAGAGTGTCTTTTCCCTACGAATCGTTGTTGGGGGTTGTCTTTCAAATGGAAGCGACCGGGATACGAAATAAACCGAGGATTAATTTGCTTGAGCCCCCTGGAAAACATGAATCATATGTCCAGCAGTGAAATCAAGTCCCGTTAAAATCAACCGGCGGAAAGTATCACACTGTCATGTCAGCAAATGGAAGGATACCCTTCCCATTTGTTCCTCTTTTCTGGTGTGCGGGTCATGCTCAGCCTGAGGATACCCTTCCCAGAAATAGTAAGGCAAATCACCGGCACTTTGGTGTCCGAGTGCTTCCTGAAAAGTTCCCCATGGCTTGCGCTCCCAAAAAAGAAAGCACAAAACATCTGCAAATGGAAGCAGGGCAGTGCCCTCCCACCAAAACACATGGCACCTGACGTTCGGGGGGTCCTGGTTTAGACCAAAAAGAAACACATTTTCAGAAGCCCAGAAAGCAAACGGAAGGAACTGCCTAGAGTCTCCATGACCCTTCATGGGGTCATGGACCTTTTTTTGATTCGGGTCAGAGGGAGACTCCAGGTGAACGTTTTTCCCCCTCCCCAGAAGTAGCTCCCCCTTGTGTGTGCTTTTTTTTTCTTCTCGTTTTTTGCTTTTTTTGGGGGGTCCCTGTATTTTCCAGCTTCCAGGCCAAGAAAAACAAGATGCTTGGGTCAACGAATTCCAGCCTTCCGAGGAGCTGCACTGGCCCTTGGGCGCCCTGCACCAGCTGGACTTCACCCACTCCGTGGAGGTTGCCCAGCGCCTCGCTGGGAGACTTGGGGCGTGGGGGCGTGGGGTGCCTGGCCTGCTGGTTGCTTGGATCTTCAGAGGTCAACTCACTTCCTCTCCGGACTTGGGGCTTTTTGGGGGGTTAGGTTGCCACTTTTGTGGAAAGCAGACACCATGGCCGGTTTTTGGTGGCCCATCAACTCGATCGGAAGTGAGTTTTTGGCCACACGGGGGGGGGGGGGGGGCGTGTGCACCTTACGGGCAAGCGCGGTGCCGGGGAGAAGGGAGTTCTCAGTTCCAAGCGAAACGACCTGACTACCTTTTGGTTTGTGTTTAGTCATGGCCCCAAAGGCTGAATCTTTTATTTCTGGTCCGAACTTGGTGAACCATCGTTGTGCACGGCCTTGAAGAGTCTTTGGAAGAGGAGTGTTTGGCTTGTCTCAAAGAGGCACCCAAAAAAAACACCCGTGGGTTTTCCATCTTTGGGCCCCTTTGTCATACCTCAGAGGGTCCCTTGCTTGACTGCTATTGGGTTAAATCTTTAGACTTTAGCTTTTTGGGAAATGAAGGGGTTTTCCACTAAACCCACAAAAAGTTAAACTTTTTGCAGAGGGGTCAACAGCAACAAAGCTTGGTACCTTCTATAGGGAGGTACTTAGATTTGTGTTACCCCCTTTTTTACACCCCAAAAGCCATGCTCATGAGGTACCAAGGGACCCTTTGTCATACCAACCCCAAGATGGTGCCCTCCTGAAAAATTCAATGGCAGAGACCCGTGTCCCAACACCAGCCGTTTTTGAGGTTCTGCGGATGGACGAACTCCATTTCGCAATACCCAAGAACCCCTGGAATGATTCGATTCCCCTGTAAATACCAACAAGCGTTATGGTTTCAACCATGGTTTCAACGTGGTGCGAAATGGATGTCGTCCATTCACTGTCTTTTCTATGGGAATCTTCAGACCCTTAACCATTTCGACTCAAGTCCGTTTTTTTTTGCAGGTGTTACATGGTTCAGTTCAGGTCCTTCGCAGTCCATGGTTCTTATATGTCCTACCTGAAGCCATTCACAGTGAGAGAGAGGCGTCGTCTCCGCATTCTTCTAGGTGTACCTCCCCTGTTCTTTCCAGGGATCTGTCTTTCTAGAAAACCTCCAGAATCCGGGGGAAACGGCGATCGGTTTTCGAAAAGAACGCTGCTTGAAAAGAATGGTCAAGGAATCAACCCCTAGAAAACTGTGGGAATCGGCCATCCACCTGAGTCTTCAACAAAAGTACTTATGGAATCTTCACTTCCTGAGTGGATTGGCTGAAGTAACCAAACTGTTTGTTTACTACTAATATGATCTTCCCACGAAACAACCGCATTGAATTATTTTTGTCAGGCAGGAGCCGGGCATCTCCTACGTGGCCGGCAGCCCCGCGCTTTGCGCCGCAAGAAGTCGAATTGCCCAGAAAAACAACCCGCGTGCCATACTGTGGATGGTTGCGAAATCCGCCGCGCCAAGTTGAAACTACTGCGGAGGGTTGCGAACTCCATCTCGCACCACCTAAGAAACCCAAAGGAATGATTCGATTCCCTTACGTAACTACCAACAAGCGTTATGGTTTCAACCATGGTTTCATTTCGTGGTGCCTAAGAGGATTTCGCCACCATCCACAGGGTTGAACCCCCGAGGTTTCTTGGTAATTATTTTACGGAAGCGAATCGTTCCTTTGGGTTTCTGAACGGTGCGAAATGGAGTTCGTCCATCCACAGAGTCAAACGCCAGCTTTCCTTTGGGGGTTAAGAGGGGTGGACACCCAGCTGGTAGGGATCCTGAACCAGTACAAGTCTCTTTTTTTTTGGTGGGAACCATGACCATAGGCCATAGGGATGTTTTTGACCAGCAAACACATGTGAGCCTCAATCAAAGCCTGGGTAAATGAAGGTGAATAAGGGACACTCCCAGCCATAAGTCGGTGCGGATGGCCGCCTTTTCAATTCCTTGCATGGTTCTGGGTTCACCATTTTGTTTGGTACCAGGCCGCGCCGGGCGTGGTTCGGAGCGGTTTCTTTAGACCTTGGACGTGTTTGGGTGCAAGGGGGGTTACAACCAGTGGATTCCGACCTAGAGTTTTTCTCCTCTGACCCTTTAAGAAAGGTCCATGACCGACCATTATTTTATGGGGAATGACCAACCACTGTTAAAGGGTCAGAAGGAGACTCCAGGCACTTCTTTCAAAAACTTTTGCGTTGGAAGGGTTCCGATTCCTTTCAGCTCAACCGAATAAGGATTTCGATTCCGTTTTTCTCCATGGAAATCCACTGGGCATCTACAGGGCTTATTTGGGGGCAGGTTTGCCTTTCAATTCAACCGGAAGCAAATCACTGGTCAGCGCCCGAGAAAGCAAGAAAGCTGAATGCAAGTCGTGTAGCTTCGGCCATGGTGAAAGGGAGCCGTCTTCTGAAAAGGAAAGCGCCTGTGTCAGTTGGCAGCAGAGATTTGCTGGACTTGACTTGACTTTTTTAAGCAACCGGCCAGACTCAAGACTCAGCCCTTTGGTGACCTAGGCTTTCCACTGGCACATGTTGGGTCAACTTGTTTTTGGTTGGTCGATGTCTGCACGTGTGCAGTTTGAACTGTTGGGCACTCGAGATTAGATCAGCATCCTTCACATGACGTTGTTCTGATCGCCTTAGTTGTTTTTAGGTTTCAGATGGTTTTCTGGGTTTAACATGTTCGTCAGGTATCAGAAAACAGATAACCCAGCTTAAGTCTTGAAGTGGTACCTGAACCCTCAAAGTTTCATCTTAGAAATGGGTTCTTGCCCCAAAATCGTCCCTCTCCAACCTCTCGCTCGGGATGCACCAAGCAGCAGCTCACCCCCCTCTAAAACTCAAAGAAACCCTCAGTTGTTCAGTGGCTCCAATTATTGTTTCCAACTTTTTTTGGTGGCCCCACTAAAATGGTCCAAGCCCAAAAAAGAATTGGTTCGCTTTGTTTCTCCAGGGTCACTGAACCACTGAGGTTACCTCAGGGCATCCGTTGCGATCGTTTTCTCGCTCAGTCCGAAGAAACCCGCTCGCACTGCAGCCTTGCAGGGCTCCTTAAAAGAAATTCATGTTGCAACCATTTGAAACATGGCTGGCTTTTTCAACACCAAAATCGAAGGAAACAACTCCATTTACAAGTTGCAATGTTCAGGTGGTATAATGGAAGGATCCCTCTGTTGGTTACCTCGAAAAGTTGCAGAAGGGTTTTTCCTTGGCTGTCCTTCTGCACTGAGGCGTTCTGCTGTGTCCATCAGCCAGAGGTTAGCCCTGTTTTGATGGTTTCAGAAGTTGCTTGCACCCAGAATTCGGCGAGGTGGGCGCCCGTTGGCAGTTGGCCTTCCACTTACTGGACGGCTTCTTCTCCTGTCAGCTGGAGCCTGGGCCGGCCGTGTCCAGCTTCCAAGGCCGGTGCGTGCCTGGATTTGGGCACCCAAGGGAACCGCTCAACCGAAAAATGCCAATGATTTGATCAGGATGCCGAAACGCCGAGCTGTGGATGTGTGAGGGGTGGGATGGATATCAGGCTATGGGGAACTGCAATCCGATGTTGAAACGCTACAGGGTTGTGGGATCAAGGGGTTTATCCCCACTTCTGTGATACGAGGGAATCCCCGTTTCTATGATCAAATTAGTCTTTGGCAAGCCCGTTCTATTGTATCACAGAAGTGGTCATTCCCCACAGCCCTGAAACGCTATCACAGTTGGTTTCGTGTTGCTCATTCTGCGGGAGGTGGACCGAGCCATTCCCAGGAAAAGGTTGCGGTATCAGCAAACGGATTGGATGCGCTGTCTGTGGTTTCCCCACGTTTGGCGAGTTGTTCCTCTCTTAATACTCTTTTAGTACTCTTTTGCTATCCTACAATGGTGGATCCACAAAAACCGCATCCAAACCGTTTCCTAGAATCAGAGTCAAAACCGAAATTCGCCCAGAACCAGCGCCCGGCTTTGGCATCTGACGAGCGCCAATCCGTCGGCGTGGAGAGCCCCTGTCGTTTTAGGGGGGGAAGCCCTGGCCTGCCGAAGGGAACCGGGCTCACTGGGTAAC
The DNA here is from genome assembly GCA_963377175.1 of Effrenium voratum. Lineage (NCBI taxonomy): Eukaryota > Dinophyceae > Suessiales > Symbiodiniaceae > Effrenium > Effrenium voratum. Next base: position 570,873 of record CAUJNA010000380.1, on the reverse strand, counting down.
ATCGGAGCCCACGTCGAGAGAAGTGAGCAATGGACGTCGCTTTGGGACGGCGGTGCTCTAAATGTTGCAGGTAAACACAGGGGCTTTTTTTTTGTTTCCTCACTTCCCAGAGGCTCCTGGCTTCGGCTTTCAATGGAAGACCCGGCGCCTCCATTAGACACCCCGGAGGAAGTTCGGGGTCTCAAAACCTGGTTGTTTGAAGGCCCTAAATCAATCGGGAGCCTGTGGGTTGCGATATTGAGCTGGCATCCACCATACAGTGGATGGTTGCGCAATCCGCTCGCAAAAGCGCAATGAAGCCACGGGAATTGAGTTAACAACGAGGCTTTCTGAAAAATGGTGCTGCGTTGCATGAATCGATTTTGCATTTTTTAGCTTCAATTTGCTGAAATGATTCTTGCTTATTTGTTCCTGTTGGTTTAGATGGAATATATCACTACTGGAAAAGTATGTTTATCTCTCCAATGGAGGCGTTGGTTTCCCTTTAAAGCAACCCACAAAGCCCTATCCACAATATGTCCAGTAGTGAAGTCCCTTTAAAACCAACAGGGAAAAGTAACCAGAAAGATCAAAAAGACACCAACATCTTATGCAACTGGATTTCGCAACCATCCACCACAGGTCTTTCCTCAGTTCTTCAGTGGCCCCAAAATATGTTTCCAACTTTTTTTTGGTGGCTGCCCCACTAAAATGGTCCAAGCCCAAAAAAGAATGGGTCCCCTTTTGTTTCCAGGGTCACTGAACCACTGAGTCTCGTCCCGCCTCTCTCGCCCGGCCCGGCCGCTCGCTCGCTTCGGGCTTCGGGGTTCCAGGCGAGGCGGCGCGGCGGGTGCAGCGGCGGTTGTGGGACGCGGTGCAGCGGGGCTTGCGGCTAAAGCACCTGCAGCAGGCGCCCCACCTGGCGCCTCGGCGAGCAAAGACACGGCGACGCATCGCGGCATCGCGCATCTCTCTCCCGCTGGGCCAACGTTTGGGACCTTCTCACCATCTTTGCCCGAAATGAGGAGCAAAGAAAAGATATATATAACTCCTAGGTGAATGTTGACCAAGAGAGGGTCTCTTGGTACCTCATGAGGATGGCTTAAAAGGGTGCTAAAAAGGGGATAAAATAAATCTACTGTAAGTACCTCCTTAGAAGGTACCAAGGGACCCTCTGGGTTTGGGCTGGGAGTGCGATTTGTTTGACTGATTTTGTTCGCCCACCGCTCGTGTTTTTTTTCCTGGTTGTTGTTGCGGGTGTTTGGTTGGAAGGGTTCCGATTCCTTTAAACTCAACCAAAAAAGGATGCCCTTGAGGATTTGAGTTTCGCCCACCTGGTGGCTCCCCTGGTTTTGTTGCGGATTCTTCCACCGTTTTGTTTTTGAACATATCTCAAATATGAAACTGGGGGAGAGGGAATTTCGAGGTTTGGAGGTCTCCATTTCGCTTGGGGAAGGCTAGATGAATGAAATTTGGTCCCGCACCCCCCCCCAACCCTTGTTTTTCCCCCTGATGGCAGAGACTCCATGGCTACCCTCATGTCCGCCAGGGAGCCTGGCATGACTCAGAGACAGTCCTGGTTTGGACCATGGTTCTTGAACATAGACCCTCCGGTTGAATATCCATGTTAGTGGACCCCTGACTTGATCCGATTTCCCAGGGCTTGGCTACAAGACCTTGCCAGCCTTGAAACCCCAAACGGAGAATTGCTGGTCATCTATGGAATACCTGGACTCAGGGTTCCACTTTTTGACTACCCCAAGATAGGCTTAAACCCAGGGGTTCCCCTTTGGGGGTAATGACCCACCCCTGGGTTTAAGTCTACCCTAGGGTAGTCAAAAAGTGGAACCCTGCCTGGACTGGAATCTTAGGCATTGGCCTTTTGGCGATTCCATCCGATTTTTGCTGGATGATAAGTATGTCCGAATGGGTTTCGGCAGTCCGGATTCGTGGTTCGAAGTTGGCATTTGGGTGATGTTTTGAGCTTCCATTTGCTTAAACCATATTTTTGTTATTTTCCCTGTTGGCTTTAAAGGGAATGAACGTATCACGATTGTTGTTTTTCTTTTTTCCCAGGGGGCTTAAGCAAATGGAAGAGTTGGTTCTCGAAACACCCAAAAGGAGCCCGGTTTCCCGCTGAACCAACAAGAAGGGCTCTCAAAGACTCTGGGTCTCTGAAATACACAAAAATGAGGGCTAATTATTTGGCAACCGATCTTTGGACTTGAACTTTTGGGTTGACACTTTGTGGATTCCCGAATTGGATTGAAGCGCAACCCAGCAGGCTTGGCAAGCTGCCACTTCTCTCCCAAATGTTGATTTCCACTATGTCATCATATAACCTGATTCTCTGAGTTATACTTCCGCGGCCGGGACAGATTTTTGATTCGAAGAAAGGGTCTAGTGTGCAATTGGCAGGTCCATCAAATCCGCTTGGGCTGCGAGTCGCGAGGCCCACCGAGCTTCTTTTGCCACCGAGTCCTTGAGTCCGCTCTCTGATGCCCTGAGTTTGACCATGTTTTACTCGGTCTGACATGAAGACGGCCGCCAACCAAATGCCAACCAAATGCCAACCCAACAAGTGGATCAAACGGAGAACGGGGGCCCGGTACTCGAGCTCTGAGAAGCCTTTCGCAGGTTCTGAATCGGAAAGAGGGTTGCCTTTTGTCTTCTTCCTGGTCAGCGAAAGAACCTGAGGTGCTGCTTTCACCCGACTTCTACCACAAGGAGAACTCCTTTGAATGCGCATTGAACAGATCTTTCGAGTGATCGCGCGAGCCTGCCGCATGCCAGTAGAAGACTTTTGCCCAAGGGCAACAGTTCCTTGGAATTGTTCATGGGAACCGCCTTAAACTTACCAAGAGCCAATACTCACGAAATGACCTCTTGGCTTCCCCAGTTTGGTTCACTTTTAGTGAACTTTATTTCTAGGTCCGTCGGGCAACTGAGAATGTGCTTCCTTTCTACCCAAGTCTCTTTGGCAATTTCTCTCAATGCTCGAGGCGCTCCTCCTGGCGAGTGTTGCCACTTTCAAAGGCAACAGTTGGGGATTGGAGGCTGCCAATTTGGCGGCGGGCGCACGCACACATACATAATATGGCTTGTGTTCATCACACGGGCGCCCACGGATTCGTTGGATCATGATTTCCGCCTCCAGCGATTGCATCGAAATGAGTCAAGTGACGCGTTGAAGATGGACCAGTTCCTGCTTCGCATCATTTGATAGGTGCTTGCTCCGTGATTCATAGGTTGTTTTATCCATCCCAACGGGTGCAACATGTTGCCCAACATGTTGTACGTCCACTGTAGCCTCTTGACGGGGAGCCTTTCCCATTGTGTTTTGATTTGCGCGATGGGTCTACTCCAGGAGGGAAATCCAGGCATCGGGTCAGCTGAACTCAGGCCTTGCCTAACTGCGTATGGGGATGGTTCAATGGCCTGTGAGTCAATTCGCAAGATATATTTGTTTGTTTAATGAAAAGTATTCGGCTTGGGTTTTTCTTGTTTTGCCTAGATTCATTTGAACAAGGGGTTTCAACATTCATCTGGGAGCTCACCTGGGGGAACGAGCTCAACCCCATGACCAAGAATTGCTTTTCTGGGTTTTCCTTCATCTCCGGCTTGGGAAAAGCCATTTGCCCAGATTCATTGAACAACCTTGTGCGGAGTTCCTGACGACATGTGAAGCTCAGTCAAGGGCTTTGGGAAGGACTCCGCAAGGATCGTGCACCCTGCCAGCAAGTTTAAGACACCTGACGGATGTGGGTGTGGCTCAAAATTAAAGAGCTAGGGTTACGCAGGTTTTTGTCCTTGCTTCCATTTACCAAGGTGTCATTTTGGTACCACTTTTTTGAGCCACAGCCACACGTCAACCAACCACATTTAACTTTTCAAGCACGATGAATTCTAGTGAAGTGTTAGTGTCGAGGGGGTCCTTGTGCCCTTACTCGCAATCCGGGCTTGTTTCTTTAGGGTGCCCCACAAGTAAAGACCACCAGTATGGGGATCCAATCCGTATTTTGACACAAGGGATGGTAGGCCGACTTGAAAGCCAACAGAAACCGCAGAAAGGAACCGTTTCGTGGACCATGAAGACATGAAGGTTCATTAAAAGGTGCCATGAACATATGAACATGGCATGACCATTGGTTGGAAAACCCGCAAGAAAAGAACATATAAGATGTCGTTGAGAACCACTATGGAAAAGGTTATGCTTGGTCGAAATTGGGGTCCAAAGGGGGAGCTTCCCTAAGACTCCCTAAGGAACTCGAATAACTACGCCTTTCTTGTACCTACCACTGGGATGGGATTCAGGGGCAGTGGTCCAAGGGGGCGGGTTCCATTAGGGCTCTTGCAGGAACCCCAAGGGCTCTCAACTACACTTCCCTTGTACTCGTACCTACCACTGGGATGGGATTTCCATACTCTGTTGCCCAGTAGATTCCGCCTTTTTTTTCTGTCTTGGGGGAAAGGTTCCGATTCGAACGAACGAATCCGGGTCTCGAGCATAGGGAGTTTGGGGTGGCCAAATACAAAAGTTCCAATTCCTTTAAACCCAACCCACCCAAAACATCGGCAGCCCTTTGATTCTTCCTTTCCCATGGAGGGGCCCAAGCCAGGAGCTGCGCCCGATTTTGGCGGACTGGGCTTTGCTGTGGCTGCGCCGGGCTCCTTTGCCCGTGGAGGAGCCCAAGCTGCGCCGCTTCCTCTGCGCGCCTCCGACGCAAGACGGCGACGGACGACGGACGACTCAGCGTGCGTGGTGAGGTCCAATCAAGTGCTTTGCTCGGGGATCCCTTAGTTCAGGTTAAGGAACTACCTGGAGTGTCTATGACCCTTGAAAAATGGTTGGTCATTACCCTGAATACTGGGGTCATGACCTCTGTGTGTGTGTGTGTGTGTTTTTGTGTTTCTGTGTTTCTTGTTGTGTTTTTTTTTGGTGTGTGTATATTTGTCTGTGTGATTGTTTTTGAAGGTATACCTTGTCTTTAAGGTTGGTTTGACGGGGAAGCCAAATGGCTGGTGCAAAGCGACAGCTTGGTTTGGGTGGGGTTGTATCAAAAGAGACGCCTAAAATGGGGGGGGGTTCTCCTTTTGGTTTCCCCTTCAACCCATCACAAACCCTTAGTTCATCCCATCCCAAAACAGTATCTTTAAAACAAAAAGACCATCTTCCCATTTTAACGAGCTTTATCATGAATGTCCTTTGCTTCTGGATCCAGCTCTTATTTCAGGTTTCGGACATATGTCAACTGTCCATTTGCTCTCCAGACAAACATCAACACAAGATAACACAAGTGACTCACAAGAAGAACTATTCGCCGCAAGAGTCATACTGGAGCCCCAAAAGGAGTTTCGTTAAAGCAAGATGGTTTGCTTCCGTTCCATCTACCCCTTGTGGGCGATTTCAACACCGCCTTTGGGGTGACTTTGGGTGAGCGTCCTCGGGTGATGTGTGCCGGAAGTTGTCTCTTCTCAGGGCTGAGAGATGTGGATTTGGTCAACAACTTTTGAGGGAACTGTCGAGACGCACCTGGGGTGACTTTGAGAAGTGCCCATGAAACCACGTCACCAAACGGCTCCTGTGTTCTTGGCACGTGTCGCCGCAGGTTAAATGAAACCCCAAATGGGGGCCCCCAAAAGAAGATGTTTTGTTTGTGGGTTCACATTAGTCTGGGGGGGTATCTGAAACGATTGAATGATTAAGCATGTGTCTTGTGCAACCTGGCATACTAGCCAATCCTGGATGCCAAGATCATGCGTCCAGAGTAGTAAACACGTGTTGAGACTAACTTCCCCATGCCAGTTGATCTGGGTTTCCATGGTATCACTTGATGGATGACATGCAAGGTAAAGGGCAAGGACATGCCAGGCTGTGGAACATGCGTTTCAGTCTTGTTTTCTCTGCTGTTTAGTGGCGCTGTTTGGTCTTTTTTTGGGTAAGCAACAAAAAGAAGGGTGCCCTTTTTTCCCAGGCATCTGAGTTTTGGTCATAATCATGCTTTTCTCACTGAGAATCTAGACACGCTATGTTTGTGTTGACCATTGCTCTCACCAACTTCCATGTCCCAACTATGTACCCCTGGGTAGGTGCCATGGCAAAATACCATAGAAGCTTAAATACACTGTGGGTACATACATGGTAAAGAGGCCCATCTTTTCCAGTGGGATGCCAGGGGTGCCCAGAACCACGTGGTTTGGCTCTCATCAAATGCCGCCCCTGACAGGTCTTCGTAGGAATCCACGTTGGTTGCCGCTACCTTCGACCCTAGTCTGTCCCGAGCCGCCGAGAAACACTGGTTCAGGCGCCACTCAGTAAGTTCTCACTTCCCGAATTCCTGCACGTTAGTCCTGCTGGGTGAAATGTGGTTGGAATCAGACTACTTTTGGAGGGGCACCCTTCGCCAACCGCCCGAATCAACCGCTCGCTCCAGTGGACAAACTGCAGCGAGCTCTTCTTGGCAGATTTTTGTTGCGACAGCCAGAAGGAAAGTCCCCACGGGTGTCCAAGCTGGTTGTACCCACTTCCTGACTTCAAGGACGTTATATGGTTGGCGAACACCAATTTAGTCGCAGGCAACAAATTTGGACCATCCACAGTATGCAATATCTCACTGGACTTTCGTCTGGGCCATTTTAATCAGTGGCACACACACAATAAAATGAGACTTGCTTTTTGGCGAATCCACGCGGGAAGGAGTCACCAGTTGAGCAACGCCGGAAACCCCCATTGGTCATAGCAGGTTCTAATGGTTTCATAAAGATGATAGAAAGGGCTACCTGAACCCTCAAGCTACCCGTAAAAAAGTTGGAATTCACCCATCATTTTGGGGCAACAGCCCATTCTAAAGGGAATTTTGGGAGTTCAGGTACATACACCTCTACAATCATGTTAGTAGAGCCAATAGGTCTTGGGCGCGGCTCCAGTGTGCACTTTTGGGATGCGCCTTTAGATTCGTTTGGTTCTCAGCCGCACATCCAAGGCTGACGCTGAGGCTGAGGAGGCCGAGATTGCCTGTGCGCCCTCCTGCTCCTGAGAAGATGGCTCTACTGCTATTGGGTTGGATCTTTAGACTTTAACTTTTTGGGTTCCTGTCATATTGTCTTTTGACCGGCAAACAGTTAAACTTTTTGCTGGGGGATCTACAGCACCCAAGATGGAGTCTACACACAGCACACAAGATGGAGGCAACAAGGAACCCCACCAGCTCGGGGTCCCCTCATTTTGAGACAACAAATCAATTGTTGGTTTGAATTTAGTTGGGGAGCCTTTAGTGGACACCATCATCTAGTTTGGGATTTATGTCCACCACTTTGGGATTCCCTATTCAATTTCACAGCCGTGTAAGGGCCTACACAATTAGTGGAATTAATCATAAGTATTGGAGTGAATTGTTACCCTCCTGTTCACCTGACGTTTCAGAGTCTTTTTTGGACTATGTTCTGTTAGTGGTCAGGAGGGTGGAGGATTCTTCTCTTTCAGAGGTTTGCAGACGTTTGTTTGTGTATTGCAGGCCATGTTGATTTGCAGGGTAGTTGTAGATGATTTGCCAAGGTGAGTGGTGTGTGTTGGTGCTGTACTTGTTGCGATTGGTGAGGGATGTGTATCTTTGCCTGGTAATGTGGTTCTTGCTCAGCTTCCATCCCAGCTGACAATGCGGGCTTCCCCTAAAAGCCAAAGCCAATAACGCAGCCGTCGACCCAAAAAAGGGGGATACGGGCCAAATGTGTTTTGCCTCCAAAATCCATCCCTCCGGTGAAATATTGTTTGAAAGGGTGTACCCCGTCACACAAACCCAGGGTCCAGCCTATTTCCTTTTTACAGACCTTTGACCCACCTTGAAATGGACGTATTTCGTAGGGCAAGCCCCTTTTGACAGGGAAACAACAAGGAAAGCTGACATTTTGTGGGACCCCCTAGCTTTCACACACACACACACACACACCCAACGTGGTTTCAATGCCCTCCTCCAAAAGTATTGGCGGACCAAACCAGCCCCTGAGCATCGCCGCAGACGAAAGGAAGAACACTTTGCACACCGAACATAACAAAATAATTCAACAGCAAGATACATCTTCCCAAGTACTTCCAGGGGTTTGAGTCTATCAAGGCGCCTCTCGTTTTTTTTTTTTTTTTTTTTTTTTTTTCGTTTCCTTCGGTCGGAAGAACTCGAAAGCTCGGTGCGCGCGCGCCAGGGGCTTCAGGCGCTGAGCGACGGGCAGCTGAAGGCGGTGCACCTGGCGCGCACCTGGCTGGCCACGTGCCTCGGTGTTTCTCAACATCGGGGCCAAGCGGTGGAAGCGGTGGATGGAAGGGCTGGGGTGGTGTGCCTTGGGGGTGGGGTTGGGGGGTGGGGGGGTTTGGGGTTCTGCGCCTTGGGGTGGGGTTGGGAGGTGGGGGGCTTGGGTGGGGTGGGGGTTTGGGGGTTGAGGCGGTTGACGCCGCTTGACCCCTAGGTTTTTTCAGCTCCGGGGGAGGGTTGCCCTACTAAAATAGACTTAGGAAAGAAGGCTACCCTTATTCTAGCCTCTCTACTGGAGGACCTCGCCATGTTCTGAACGAGTCTTCTCCGAACCCGAGCGTCCAAATCGGAGGCATGTGTGAAGCACGCAGAAAGGGGCGATTGATGAAGGGTACGTCAGGGAAGTGGATATAAAGCCTGGTAACCCACTGAACGGAGTTTTGTGCATTTGTGGGTTACCAGGCTTGCTAACCGATTACTTGACGTACCCGATCGCCCCTTCAAGTGGGGCCCCAAAGTTCGACCTGGACCCTCAAACTACCCGCAAAAGAGGGGAATTCACCAACCACAAAGTGGATTCACGGGCCACCGACAGAATCTTCCCATAGTATGTCAAAGTCCAAGTGCGAACAGCGGTCGGACAGTGCTGGCAAAGAGCAGACCGGGCATGTCCCCAAAAGTCGACCCACCCCAGTTTGGGCGTACTCAACTCTTCTTTTGAGTGCTCCAACTCCAACCACAGCGCCTCTGTCGATCAATGTGAGGCTCTTCCCCCACTTGGCCTCGCGCATCCATCGCGTGCACTACGGCTTGCTGGATGAGGCGAGAAGATCGCGGAAACGCCTCAAGTGGTGTTCATGTTCATTGGCGGATTGGTGTTGTTTGCTGCATTGTTTTCTTTATCATTGGCGGTTGGGATTTGGAATTTGAGCTCCCAACTCACCGAAATCTGCTGTTCACCACACAAGGCCACCATTGGCAACGTGCAGAAGGAACAATTAGCACAGCACACGCCCAAGTCCAACCTGAACGATGCTGAATTCAGCGCGTTCCCCCCACAACAACAAAGTTGTACGCTCCAGTTCAATATCAAAGCTGTTTGTTCCCCATGCAGCATGCAAAGATGAAGGGTTTGAAGCCTCACCCAACTCTCGCCACCGCCTGGTGTCCTTTGGGTGCTCTTTCGACCCCCAAAACCGGTTCCACGCATTCTGAGACAGGCGTGAGAGAAGCCCCTGTCTGGCTTAATGGAACACCCAACGCATCCCAAGCAAGCCACTGGGAACCAGGGAAAATGGATTGCAAAGAATGATGCATCTGATCCATCAGCGTGCACAGCGCGATGTTTTTTTTTTTGTGTTTTCCTGGCGACCGAAAGGTCCGGGTACTAAAAAGGCGACAAGCCCAGTTTGGCGTGTCAAAATCAGGTACCACAACAACAAAAACAAAGCTCTTTTTGTTGGGGGGGGGGGGAGTTCTAGTTTTTTGTTGTTTTGTCACGGCTTCATGTTCTTGGGGTTCCCTCAAAAAATAACAAGTCATTTTTTGTAATGTCACCTTCAACCAGCCGCTTTGTTTGAGCTTGAAGTTGTTTTTTTGGTTGGCCCCGTTTGTTTTCCACTCACCAGGCAAACAACAAATCGTTTTTTTGTGCTGTGGCCCTAGTTCCACCCTTGTGCCTTTCACAAAAGTTGCAACTTCCCGCCGGCACAAAATGGGGCCCTAGATGGTCTGGGACGAATCGCTAAATGGCTAGCTTTGCCCTGGTTCCCGGGGATTTGCAACCATTCTGAGGAGGTTGCAACCAGGGCAAAGCTCACCGTTTCGCTAACCCTGCTCTGTTGTTGAATCAAGTTGGTTTTCTGCGTTCTCCCAGAACTTTTTTTAAACCCCCACCTTCCAGCCCCCACAAATTTGCTAAGGACATTCTGAGGGTTTAGGTCGTTTTTGGCTAGGGTCCTAATCCAATTTTGTGGCAAGAACTAATTTGCTAAGGAAAACAACTCCTGCTAAACATGGTCATTACCCAAAATTAAGGGGTCATGGACCCATTTCTTCAGGGTCATGGAGACTAGGTATGGTTACTAACCACTTACTAAGTACCCTGCTGGGCTTGTCCGATGGAGTGAGTGGCCGTGGGGTTTAGCTAACCCCCACATCATCTAAGTACCTGGAGTCTCCATGACCCTTTAAGAATGGGGTCAGTACCCTAAATAATGGTTGGTCATGGACCTATTTTTATTTCGGGTCATGGAGACGATCTAAGTAGTTCCTCTAGGAACAAAAAGATGTCGACACAAATTCAACCATGCAACTAGATCATCTAAGTAGTTCTAGGAATGTTGACACAAATTCAACCAGCGCAAAGCTCGCCGTTGAGCTAACCCTGCTCTGTTGAACCAAGTTGAGTAGTTCCTCTAGGAACAAAAAGATGTCGACACAAATTCGACCATGCAACTAGATCATCTAAGTAGTTCTAGGAATGTTGACACAAATTCAACCAGCGCAAAGCTCGCCGTTGAGCTAACCCTGCTCTGTTGAACCAAGTTGAGTAGTTCCTCTAGGAACAAAAAGATGTCGACACAATTTCAACCATGCAACTAGATCATCGAAGTAGTTCTAGGAATGTTGACACAAATTCAACCAGCGCAAAGCTCGCCGTTGAGCTAACCCTGCTCTGTTGAATTTCAACCATGCAACTAGATCATCTAAGTAGTTCTAGGAATGTTGACATAAATTCGACCAGCGCAAAGCTCGCCGTTGAGCTAACCCTGCTCTGTTGAATTTCAACCATGCAAGTAGATCATCGAAGTAGTTCTAGGAATGTTGACACAAATTCAACCAGCGCAAAGCTCGCCGTTGAGCTAACCCTGCTCTGTTGAACCAAGTTGAGTAGTTCCTCTAGGAACAAAAAGATGTCGACACAATTTCAACCATGCAACTAGATCATCGAAGTAGTTCTAGGAATGTTGACACAAATTCAACCAGCGCAAAGCTCGCCGTTGAGCTAACCCTGCTCTGTTGAATTTCAACCATGCAACTAGATCATCTAAGTAGTTCTAGGAATGTTGACACAAATTCAACCAGCGCAAAGCTCGCCGTTGAGCTAACCCTGCTCTGTTGAACCAAGTTGAGTAGTTCCTCTAGGAACAAAAAGATGTCGACACAATTTCAACCATGCAACTAGATCATCGAAGTAGTTCTAGGAATGTTGACACAAATTCAACCAGCGCAAAGCTCGCCGTTGAGCTAACCCTGCTCTGTTGAATTTCAACCATGCAACTAGATCATCTAAGTAGTTCTAGGAATGTTGACATAAATTCGACCATGCAACTGATGTCCGCCGAGGGAAGTTCCAGCGAACCCTTAGGCGCCGACACGTGCCGCCGCTTCGGCGCAGGCGTCGCCCAGCTGGGCCGCGGAGGCGCGGCCCCGGCGCTTGCTGGCGGTGCCCTTCGTGGGCAAGGACGCGCCTTCGGTGCCTCGGGGAGAGCGCCGCACGCGGGCGGGTTTGGAACGGTGTGGGCGGTGTGGGCGGTGTGGGCCATGTAGGCTCAGAGCCGTTTTTGTTTTTTGGTCCCCCCCCGGTTTTTTTTTTGCCTTTTTGGGCAAACAAATGTTGATTCGGTGGTTTGGTGCGTTGATCAGTTTTTTTTTTTAATTTTTATTTTTTTATTTTTTGTTTTTTTTTTTTTATAAGGTGTCTTGTTTGGTTGTTTTGCTCGAAAAATAGATGGCGATTCCTGGTTGAAGCCTGGTGGTTGAATCATCTACCAGGGAAATTTATCTAGTTCCCCTAAAAGGACACCTATGCAGGTTCCCCGAAAACTTGGTGGTGATTGTGGTTTGGATTTGGACTTGAACCCCAGAGAAAGAGGAGATTATGTGGGGGTGCGGTGTGGTTTTGGTGGTGGTTTTGTGCCTTTGTGGCTATTTGGACTTCAACTATTTGGTTGAAACACACACACAAGTTGTTCATTTTTTGCGGAGGGGTCAACAGCAATCAAGGTTGGTCTGGTGGTTTTGCTTGTGGGCCCTGTAGGCTAAGGGCCGTTTTTTTCCCCACATCTTTTTGTGTGGGGTTCTTACTTTTTCCGCTCCGCGCCCGCCGCCCGCCGTCCGCCGTCCGGCCCCGCCGTCCGCCGCCCGCCCCGCCGCCCCCGCCGCCCACTCACTCACACTCACTGTCTCACACTCACTCACACACACTCACTCACACACACTCACTCACACACACTCACTCACTCACACTCACTCACACTCACTCACTCACTCACCCGCACAAAGTCACTCACTCACACACACTCACTCACACACACTGACTCACACACACTCAGTCACACACACACTCACTCACACACACTCACTCACACACACTCACTCACTCACACTCACTCACACTCACTCACTCACTCACAGGGGCAGCATTTGGGAGCTGTTTAAAGGGCTGGGGTGTTGTCGCGCGCGCGGCTCGGGGCTCGCGAAATCGTGGCAGGCGCAGCACTTTGGAGATGCCGTTGCCGAAGTCGTGGCAGGCGCAGCATTCTGTGCATCTGAGCGTGTGTTTGCGTGGCAGGGGCAGCATTTGGCAGCTGTCTAAAGGGCTGGGATGTTGTCGCGCGCGCGGCTCGGGGCTCGCGAAATCGTGGCAGGCGCAGCACTTTGGAGATGCCATTGCCGAAGTCGTGGCAGGCGCAGCATTCTGTGCATCTGAGTGTGTGTTTGCGTGGCAGGGGCAGCATTTGGCAGCTGTCTAAAGGGCTGGGATGTTGTCGCGCGCGCGGCTCGGGGCTCGCGAAATCGTCGCTCGCGAAATCAGTGGCAGCCGCAGCATCGTGGCAGGTGCAGCACTTTGGAGATGCCATTGCCGAAGTCGTGGCAGGCGCAGCATTCTGTGCATCTGAGTGTGTGTTTGCGTGGCAGGGCAGCATTTGGCAGCTGTCTAAAGGGCTGGGATGTTGTCGCGCGCGCGGCTCGGGGCTCGCGAAATCGTGGCAGGCGCAGCACTTTGGAGATGCCATTGCCGAAGTCGTGGCAGGCGCAGCATTCTGTGCATCTGAGTGTGTGTTTGCGTGGCAGGGGCAGCATTTGGCAGCTGTCTAAAGGGCTGGGATGTTGTCGCGCGCGCGGCTCGGGGCTCGCGAAATCGTGGCAGGCGCAGCGCGGCTCGGGGCTCGCGAAATCGTGGCAGGCGCAGCACTTTGGAGATGCCATTGCCGAAGTCGTGGCAGGCCGCAGCATTCTGTGCATCTGAGTGTGTGTTTGCGTGGCAGGGGCAGCATTTGGCAGCTGTCTAAAGGGCTGGGATGTTGTCGCGCGCGCGGCTCGGGGCTCGCGAAATCGTGGCAGGCGCAGCACTTTGGAGATGCCATTGCCGAAGTCGTGGCAGGCGCAGCATTCTGTGCATCTGAGTGTGTGTTTGTGGGCAGGGGCAGCATTTGGCAGCTGTCTAAAGGGCTGGGATGTTGTCGCGCGCGCGGCTCGGGGCTCGCGAAATCGTGGCAGGCGCAGCACTTTGGAGATGCCATTGCCGAAGTCGTGGCAGGCGCAGCATTTTGTGCATCTGAGTGTGTGTTTGCGTGGCAGGGGCAGCATTTGGCAGCTGTCTAAAGGGCTGGGATGTTGTCGCGCGCGCGGCTCGGGGCTCGCGAAGTCGTGGCAGGCGCAGTACTTTGGAGATGCCATTGCCGAAGTCGTGGCAGGCGCAGCATTCTGTGCATCTGAGTGTGTGTTTGCGTGGCAGGGGCAGCATTTGGCAGCTGTCTAAAGAGTCTAAAGGGCTGGGATGTTGTCGCGCGCGGCTCGGGGCGCGCGAAATCGTGACAGGCGCAGCACTTTGGAGATTTGGCAGCTGTCTAAATGGCAGCATTTGCAGCCGTGCCACAACACATCATCGAGCCGCACTTCAGGACACCCCAATCGAAAGATTCGGACGCGTGGATGATTTGGAAGTTGCTTGCATCTGCGGTCGCGGGAGCGACCTATATACGCTTGTAGAACCAGCTGCAATGCAAAGAAGCCCGCAGAAATGGGGTTCCGCTCTTGGAAGGCTTTCGTCTTGAAGTACTTAGCGCCTTACAGCGCAGGATGCATGGGGCCAGGCTGGCAGATACATGCTGCGCCTGACGCGTTGGCACTTCAAGCCATATGTTAAACATATGCCGCTGACATATGCCATTGGCGATGCCAATGCGACCCCTCGATCTGCCAGAGCGAAAAACAAAGTGCTGAGAGTTTTCGACATAGCTGACTGCGTGAAGGTTTTGCATGTGAGGGTCTTTGCATGTCTCGGATTTGGGATTATTCGCTGCTCGGCAGATGCAAGTGTCGCATACTTCAATAAGCATAGACTTGGGGTTATCCGGCCCTTTAATTCTTTCTGTTTTTGGCCTTTTTGGGCACAATTGGTGGTGATTGGTGGTTTGGATTTGGATTTGGATTTGGAACCCTAGAGAAAAGTGTATTGTGTGGGGGTGTGGTGTAGTACTGGTGGTGGTTTTGTGTCTTTATGGTTGCCTTCTAAGCCCAAAACCTGCTTTTTTCAGGGTTGAAACGAAAAAACCAGGTTTTTTCTCCGCAAGCATCTGAGCACGGCAAAATACGGGTAAAATTACGGCAAATTACGGGTAAATTACGCACATTACAGGTTATTTTTGGCAAAACCTGGTTGTTTTCGAGAAACCCAGTTTTTTCGGTTTGACCCTAAAAAAAGTAGGTTTTGGGCTTAGCAGGTGTTTGGCCTTAACTTTGGGTGGAAACAGCTCGGATGTTCTGAAATGGACCCACACAAGTTGTTTTTGTTCTTTTTTTTGCAGAGGGGTCAACAGCAACCAAGGTTGGTTGGCCCTTTGTTTGGTGGTTTTGTGTGTCGATCAGGCTCTCCTCAATTGGTGGGTTGCATTGGTGGTTTGGATTTGGACATGAACCCTAGTGTAAAGTGCAGTATGCGGGATTGTGGTGTGGTTTTTGGTGGTGGTTGTGTGGTTTTGTGTGTGGTGTGGTTCTGTGTGTTGATCCCTAAAGCCGCACTTGGGAGTTCAAAAGCGAACACACCTGTGCTTGGGACCCCTAAATGGGACTATGGGTGTGTTTATCTTTTTTTCAGGATACCCCCCTTTTTGGGTGAGTTGAAAGAGACACAAAAGGAACACCACGAGTTTGTTGGGTATCGACGGTTTACACATGACTAGGCCACGTGTCAGATCGACCAAGGACAGTTCCCAGTTCAGCCATCCTGACGTGCTCATCGGGTTGCTCGGACCCAGCGCCTGGCGCTTTGCAGAGAGCTTCCTCTCAGTTGTTCAGTGGCTCCAATTCTTTTCCCAACTTTTTTTTGGTGGCTGCCCCACTAAAATGGTCTTCTCAAGAATTGTTTCCCCTTTTTTGTTGGTGGCTGCTCACTAAAATGGTCCAAGCCCCAAAAAGGGTTCCCTGTTTTTTTCCAGGGTCACTGAACAACTGAGTCCTTGGAATTTCTGTGGATGGACGAAAGGTGCAGCTGGCAGGAAGTTGATTTTATGTATACAGAGGGGTTTCTTTGTCTCAACCGGCGCAGGATATCCCTTGAACAAAGGACAATGCAGTCCTAAAGACGTCCCTCATGGGTATCGCGAAGCGGTGTTGTTTCACAACCATGGCCGTAAGTATGTCTTCAAAACAAGCGACCCCTTTTTTGCTGGCAGGGAGGTTTGCGGTATGCGCATAGCTTTTATGTCTGGGTCCCAAAGGGGCAACTGAGTAAATAGGACTGGTGCCCTTTTGGTTTAATTTAGCTGGGTTTGGGTGGGGTCCCGGCCAACCTGCTGATTGCAACCAGGTCACTACACCAGTCAGTTTAGAACTAGGTCCCCCAGTGGTGCCCTGTTACCCTTTTTTTTGGGGGGGGAGGGTTCCCCTACTAAAATAGGCTACAGGAAAAATAAAACATCGGGTACCCTTATTCTAACCTCTCAAATCTGGAGGACCTAGAGAAGGTGCTGGTGATAATCGAGAGCATCCGAGTATCTCGTAGTTGTGGATATGAGGATTTTTGTAATTGCTTCTTTGGCGCATTTTGCCAAGGATGTTAGGACTTTTGCCAATTAATGGGTTTTCCGTATTAAACCACTAAAAGTTAAAAACTTTCAGCAGGGGAGCAGA
The DNA here is from genome assembly GCA_963377175.1 of Effrenium voratum. NCBI lineage: Eukaryota > Dinophyceae > Suessiales > Symbiodiniaceae > Effrenium > Effrenium voratum. The sequence continues at coordinate 554,512 of CAUJNA010000380.1, read as the reverse complement.
AAGCAACCGAGTCTCGTAATTGTGGATATGAGGATTTGGTAATTGCTTCACTCTCCCTTTGACCATACCTGAGCCGCAGATGCTGACTATGGACCCGCAACTTATTGCTTTCCCTTTGGGGCAGCCCCAAAAGCCCAAAACGAGTTGGTCTTCAGCGAGCCCAAAACGGGTAGCTGAACACAGGGGTTTCTAAGATGGTTTCCACCACCAAGCCGAAGCTACCCCCAACAACACTTGGGGGTACTGTATATGCCCTTTGTGTAGTGGCTAGTGGCCAGCGTTGTGGGATCAAGAGGTTTATCCCCCACTTCTGTGATACAAGTTGGAAAATATCCGCCCTTTAGCGGGAAATGTCTTTGGGGGCGCCCTTTTGTTGTATCACAGTGGATTGCATTTCAACCACAGCCCTAGTGGCTGTTCCCACCTAGAATCTCCATGACCCTTGAAAAAATGGTTGCTCATTACCCGAAGTAATGGTTAGTCATGGACCTATTTTGCTTAAAGGGTCAGAAGGAGACTCCAGGTACCCAGAAATACACCATTACTTGTGACGGAGGCCTCAGGCATCGTCAGGTGAGAGCTTGTCCTGCATGCCCTGAAAGGTGAACATCTGCGCCATGGACAGATGAGCCTTTTTCCGAGCTCCTGAAAGTACTTGGAGTCTCCATGACCCTTTAAAAATGGCGTCATGACCCCTTTACTTTTGGGCAACAACCCCATCTTTAAAGGGTCATGGAGACTCTAGGTACACGCTTTTTGATACTTTTTTGGGAAGACTATGTTTGTGGCAAACACCGAAAGTGTGGTTACACCTTTCTTGTCCCCTTTTTTGTCCCCATTTTTCATTCGGGTCATGGAGACTCCAGGTAAGGTGTTACGAAGCCTAGGTCCCCCCAGCTAGGTGCCCCCTTTCTCACCCCTTTTTTGGTTGGGAGGGTTCCCCTACTAAAATAGACTACAGAAAACTAACCTCTCCACTGCAGGACCTAGAAGCCCTTGACGGGCCTCGGGTCGCTTCGAAGCCCGAGGCTCACCTGGCTGGCCTACCGCTTCGCCGGGCTGCGACCAGGCGGTCCGTCCGTCCGAATCGGACCGACCCCCGCGAATCAACGCGGGGAGGTTTCTTGTTTCGCGGGATACTGGTGGGCGTGGTGGGACCCACTTTGCTTGAAAAGAATATGTGTTTGTTTTGTGATTTTTATTGTTACTGTATTGTTTAATGATTTTGCATTGTTAGTTGTTGTTATTTTAGTGGGACTGTTAATGGGACTGTTTGCTTGCGGACACCTTTAGATTTACTATACCTGAAGTCTCCTTCCGATCAATAGACGAGAAATGGTTGGTCATTAGCCAAAACAACGGGGTCACGACCCCATTTTTCATTCGGTTCATGGAGTCTCCAGGTATGTGTTTTATTATTATTATTATTACTACTATTATGATTATTATTATTAATATTATCATTATTATTATTCTTTTTGCTATTGTTTTCTCCTGTCGGTCTTACAGGGAATCGATTTCACGACTGGAACATATGTTTCTTGCTGTTTGTCCCGGTTCTTCCATTTGCAGTCGACGCTCATGGATTCCAGGGAGGGTCCCCAGCCCTAGGGACAGCCTGATCGGGACGCCTTCTGTCAGGCATTCAACCAGCGCCTAGAGCCTGAGACACCAGGAGTCTCCTTCTGACCCGAATGAAAAATGGTTGGTCATTGAATAATGGGGTCCCCAAATGGAGGAGCCCATCAAACAACCTAGAGTCTCCTTCTTGGTTGGTCATGGACCGATTTTTCATTCGGGTCAGAAGGAGACTCCAGGCAGATTCATTGCTTCACGATCGATGAAGGGGCGATGGATGAAGACGCCAGGAAAGTGATCGTAAGCATGGTGAGGAGAACCCACTGAACGGAGACTTCTTTCACTCATGGCTTTTTGGGGGTTATTTCACCATGGGTACTAAGCACCTACTCAGTACTCTGCCCCTTCAAGTCTTGTTAAATCAAGATTGCTTTGTGCGTGGTTCTCCCAGAAAGTCGTCCAATGGAGGGTCTGGGTCTTCCATTGGAAGCCCCAGGAGTGTCTGGGAAAGGACAGTTTGTTGCTACCATTCCAACGCTTGTAAAGATTGCCCCCCGCTGCTGCCACCGAAAGACCGCCGACAGACCCACACTGAAAGCGCAGGCGACTTCCGTCGTGCCCTGCGAAGCCTCACTCGGAAGCGGCGGGAGGATGACCGCCACTTGGACCGAGGGGCGTTGTTTGTTGGGGGACCCCACAAAAGAAATTCTTGAGTTTTCCCCTGTTGGTTTCAAAGGGAATCGATCACTACCGGAAATATATGTTTATTTCTTCCAGGGGACTCAAGCAAATGGAGGCAAACATTGGTTGAAATGAATGGGGAATCAACCCCCCTAGGTCCTGCCAGCTGGGTGCCCCCTTTCTCACCCCTTTTTCTGTTGGGAGAGTTCCCCTACTGACATAGACTACAGAAAAAAAAAGGGTACCCTTCTTCTAACCTCTCTACTGGAGGACCTAGCTCCAGAAAAAGACAAAAAGCTGGGGGGTAATTCCCCTGAAAGAAGACACATACAAATATTTGCAAGTGTTCTTCTAACATCATTGACAAGGGGGGAGCCAATGTTTCTCCTTAACTGTACCTTTGATCCCCCACTAGTCACAAGCAGAACGGTTTGCCCCCTTTTCGGCATACCACCCATTCCTGGGTGTGAAACGATTCTCGGAGGGTTAAATTAATCGGTGATTTGAGCCATATGGTCAAGGGCTGCATTCTCCGAACTGTGGGCCCAGAGGCTGCTGAAGTAAGGGGTTACACCATGATTCTTCGCTCTTGAGGTGATTGGGTCTATCAGCACCTCACAAGCCCATTCTAATCCTTGATTCCCGCTTTCATTCAATTCCGGGAGGATTTGGCCGCAGCTCCAAATAGGCGATGTTCGCAGGCCATCACTTGTGCGTGAGCTAGACATGCGCCGGCCCTTTTAAGCGGCAATGTGTCATTGCACACATAAAATGGGTGTGGTGTGTCGAAATGGTGTCGACATGTTTCCCTTACTGGCAGTATCCAGCATTGAATGGTGTTCGGGCATAGTTTTCCTCACCCCTGCCTCCAGCACATGATGTGCTTCAAACAACATCCCAGCACTGAAGATTCCCCAAAGCCAAAGATGTCGACATCTGCAAATCTGGTAAGGCCAGCCTCCCTGTTCCTCGGCAAGACGGTCTGGATGCGTGTTCCTACTCCCTCAGTTCCCGGACCATATAGAGCTACTGTGGACGAAATCCTGCACCACCCAAGAAGCCCAAAGGAATGATTCGATTCCCTTGTAAATACCAACAAGCAATGGTTTCAACCATGGTTCCAACATGGTGCGAACGGATTTCGTCCACAGTATGCTGGGGGGGTGGCTTATTCAGCTCCCCCCCATGAGACAACCCAGAGACCTGAGCCACGTGCTCAAAACCGAAACCCGTGTAGATGAAGGTTAAGGGACAATCCCCATTCAATGGTTGTCTTTTGAATGTGCACTATTCCAGTCAAAAGTATGGATCTGCGCAGGAGCCATGCCACAAGCACGGTATGGACTCATGCGCTGACATTGGGTCAAAGCTGAGTCTAAATAGCTGCGGAGATCCGCCTTCTAGATTCTCGAAGCATGGTGGGATTACCGACCATTTTAGTACCAGGTTTTGAGCCAGTGACTCACCTCGCCCCCTCCGCCCGGGCAAATCCCTCCAGCCTCTCGGCCGAGCGAGCGGCGCTTCGGCGCTCGCTTGAGGCGCGGGGAAGCTGTGGGCCGCCTGGATCACCAAAGCGGGGGGCCACGTGCGCGGGGAGCTACTGGACACCAGCCAGGCGCCGAATCGAAGCTTCGGGGGAGCTCGGGGGAGCTCGGAACCGGCGAATCCTCCGGTTCGACTTGGGCGTTCGACTTGGCAGTCTCCTTCTGACCCTTAAAAATGGTTGGTCATTACCCAAAATCAAGGGGTTATAGGCTTATTGGTTTAAGGGTCATGGAGACTCCAGGTAGTTGTTTTTGGTTGAGGTTTAGTGGTCTCCAGCACCCGCACTGCGGTCACTTGGTCTGGATCATTTCAGTGACATGCAAAAAGTTTGGTTGCGCTTTTTTTTGGGGCCATCCACTCGGGATGAAACCAGGGCACAAGTCTGTCTCACTTGCATGTGACTCGACCGGATCTTGCCCTTTTGGTTTCCCCTTGGCAACCATATTTTGTGGCCCCAAAAGCATAGGTGTCCTTTTGATCGTTTAGTTTGCTCACAGCAATACATGGGCTCCACTGGTTTAGCTTGGTGTGTTTATCAGGGAACCCCAGCCATTTTTTGGCAGAAGGTCACCGATGCGCGACGGGCGATCACCTGGCGAAGATGTCATGGGATCTTTCCTGGACCTTTGTGGACTGATCGATTCCTTTGTCCCGAGATGACCCACAAAAGGCGGAAGAAGAAAAAGCGGAATCGGTGCTTGGGTCCATCCCTTTGGGGGCAAGCGAGATCCTGGCACGCCAAGTTGCTGGATGATTGTTGTTTCCGGGCGCTTCACCCAAGAAAGAGTCACAGTTGGCGGGAAAAACAAAGGCGATCGCAACTTGGCGCTGGATCTTTTGTTTGGGTCCAGCTTCTTGGGGCTGCCTTTTGAAAGGCATTTCGGCAGACAAAAGGTCCTTGCCAGCTCTCTGGGGGTCCATCCCTTTGGGGGCAAGTGAGCTGTTTGGTTCGGACCGCCCTTTAAGACGACTTTTCAACTTTGAGCCATTTGAACGTCGGCCGCGGTTCGCCAGGCCTCAGAGAACAAGTGCCTGGTGCTGGCGCGGGATCACACGGACGCCTGATCGCAGAGCTTAGACATGGCACGTGGCGTGTGGCGTATTTTCTTGGGGGAATCCAGGGGAGGCATATATAACTTGGTGCGAGAAGTAGGGAATGAGAAATGGAATGAACCGTGTTGGGTTTCCCGAAGCAAACAGGACACCACCAGTTGGATGGTTTAGTTCGGGATCATTCCATTTCTCTTTCCCTGAGTGCCAGCAAGATAAGTTAGCATCAAAGGATGTTCTTTTTTAAGGCCAACGAACCCGGAGCAAAAAGAAACAAACAACTCAGTTGTTCAAAGACGACCTGAAATCACCTTTTGGTTTTCCAATTTTGGTCTACTTTTAGTAGAGGTCCCAAAAGGTGTTCACCTTTTATTCCTGGGTCCTTTGGGCGACTGAGAAAAAACCACGCCTGGTTGACTCGGGGTGGATTCTTACTCACGTGACTCGGTGTCCATCTCAAGCTTGAGATGGACTCTATCTCCCCCCATTCATCCTTTGGGTCCCTCGAAAGGAGTCTGGGTGGGGGTGGGGGTGCATGTCAAGGTGGACAAAAACCCCTAGGGCTCAACCCCATTAAAAGAATGGTTCATCCAATTGAGAGGACAATAATCCTTAGGCAACACTGGTAGTTTTGTTTTTTGCCGCCATTGTTTTAATGGTTTGAACCGTACGAGAATCCAGCGCCAATTTTGTGTGTGTGGTTTGTCCTAGTATTCCTGGGCTTTCATCCCTCTCAGCTGATGCGGCTTTTTGCTCACTCCACAACAACTAGCGTTTCAATGCACCCATCATATTTTTGCTCGCGGTGCCGTGGTCTCCTGACAGCCAGCCTCCCTGAGATTGCTCTCCCATGTTTCTTGCGCATCGTGGGCATCGTGCGTTTCGAACTTCAGCGAATCTCGCAGAGTGTTTGATCATTGCCCGAAATTCATCATCCTTGGATGGACGGGAGAGGCACTCGTTTTGGCTGCAGGCCCTTCCAAGGAAACTTCTTCATTTGGCCATGGCGTAATATGCTCCCAACATGGAACCGTGGTGAATGGAAGCCTTCACGGGAAGCGGTGGTCCACCGAACAGAAATGAGCCACATGGGTGTGTTTGTTTGTTGAGGGTACCCCTTTTTGGCTGGTTTTGAAAGGAAACAAAGGGACACCCCCAACTTGACTGGTTTCCGAAAAGGCTTTCGCCCATTCGGCGTGGCTTTTTGTGGGACATCTTGAATGGATCTCTCAGGATCCGTCCTCGAAGCTGGTGCCACCGCTGGAATGGTTGGATAGCAGCGACACTGCGCAGATGACCATGGTGTGCCATGGCCCGGATCGGCAGAAACGAAACATGTTTTTTTAGTATAGTAGCAAGTTTCCAGTAGTTCCCTGTTCCCTCTTCGTTCATTGGGTTGTCTAACTGGGTCCTCCAGTAATGCCCTTTTTCCTTTTTTTGGGGCAGGGTTCCCCTACTAAAATTGACTACAGAAAAAAAGTACCCTTATCTAACCTCTCCACTGAAAGACCTAGGAAAGACGAAAGTGAAAAAATCCCGTGCAGTGGGTTTCAGATTCGGACATGAGGTCTGCCGTGCTTTTGTAGCGTTCGCTCACCAATCCGGGGGTATGACAAAGGTCATTTTGTCTGGCATGAGCGAAAGTGACAAAGAATTCCCTTGCCAGCACCGGTCCATTTGTACCTGATGTGCCTTGTACCTGTACCTTGAGGTGTCCTTTTCGCTTGGGCGAGGTACAACAACCCCAGTAGGTCACCTTACCCCCTTTGGGTTAGGGCAAGAAAAAAAAACACCTTGCCCAGACGCTCATGGACCCCTGGGAGGGTCCGACCTGAACGGCAATAAGTTAGCCCAGGGCCCTTAAAGAGCTGCATGAAGAAAGGCGTGCCTTTGGGTGAGCCAGCACCATCCAAGGGTGGGCCATGTGGGTTGGGACATGAGTTGTCTGCCTCTAGCCTTCGCTCGTTCGTTCGCTGAGCCGGGGGTCTATGATGTTTTTTTTTTTTTTTTTTTTTTTTTTTTTTTTTTTTTTTTTTTTTTTTTTTTTTTTTTTTTTTTTTTCGAATTATTGCCGCAATAGACCCTATTTGGGCAATATAAATTTGCGGCAATGGGGGGACGTTTCCAATCTGAAAAAAATATAGACCCCCCCCATAACATTTGCAGATGGGTGGAACATGAGATTGCGGCAATTGTTGGGTGTGTGTGTGTGTTTTCCGATTTGTTTTTGTGAGCAGGGGAGCCTTTTGTGGTGATGTACTGATCTTCCAATAATTTTACTGCGCACAGTTTAGGGTCTGCCTATTTTAGGGCGAACTCCCCGATCCGATCTCCCTCCATGAAGCTCTCTAATCCCGCAATGGGTAATCCCTGAAAAGGGGTTGGTGGACCTAAATCCCCAGGTAAATGATGTTGGTGTGATCCCAAAGGCCCTGAGACCTTTTGGAAACAAGGAAGTGGCTTTCCCACTAAACCTAGAAAGCGGAAAGTGATCAACCTCAGGGCTCCTTAAAAGATACATTTTGCAACCATTTAAAACATGGCTTCTTCCACCAAAATAAAGGGACACCACCATTTACGCGGCAATGTTCAGGTGTTTTTCATGTAAGGATCCCTGCTTTTGCTCAGGGAACAACAGCAGAGCCTGGGCTCCAGGAATCGATTCATGGGAGGAACAGCCAGCAGCTTTGGCCTTGGCTCAGGTTCGAAGTTCTCCAGACATCTCCCTTCCTGATGGCAGCTCGGCAAGTCGCCGCACAAAAGAGAAAACCTTCGGCGACCAAGATGTGGGTGCCCTAAACTGGGGGACTTCCATGTGCTGAAACGAATATTTGTGTGTTGTTTTTTTGTTGGTTTTCAGTAGTGAAACGATCTCACTACTGAACATCATCTTAGCTTTTCCAGGCGGCTTGAGCCGATGGAAGGGGACTAAAGTTGACTCCCTCCCCATCCGATCCATCCACCCGGATGGTACATTTTGTGGGTGAGAACAGTGATTGATTTGCAAGATTTCCGGGTTCATGACAGGGGGTATGAGGGAGAGAGGAGGGTCAGGGGCTGGGTCAATGGAGATTCCTGAATCTGAGTTTGAGGGAGAGAGGAGGGTCAGGGGCTGGGTCAGGAATAGGCCTAGCGGATGCAGCAATGCGTTTATTCAATAGCCTATCTCGCCTAACGTCGCTCTCCCTCTTGTCCACTGTCAGAAGGCATGTTGTGAGGAGCAAGCGTTCCAACCCAGAACGATGATGGCGGCCATGTTCTGCCTTTGCACCACTTCTTTTTGGGTCCGAAGGGGTCCAAGGGGGATCCAGGCAGCTGAAACCATGGTTTGAGTCCTGTCGCAAGGGAACCACAAGGAGTTTGTTGAAACTGTCGTGGTTTACGCATTGTTATAGACATATTTTCACTACTCAGATATTGTCCTTTTGGAGTGGTTTCAATGTGGGTCTGTCGTTGTTCAGTCTACCCATTTTTTAGTTGGTGCCAAAAGGAAGCCAAAAGAACAACGCCATTTTTTTTGTGTGTGGTTCCTTTATTTTGAGACAATCCCATATGGGACTGTTTTTTGGGGTTGGTTTAAAGGAGAACCACAAGGAACGCCGAAATGCGTGTTGGGAGGTGCGATTCCTAAAAAACACGCCCATACAGTCACTAAACTATAAATCAGTTTTCGAGGAGACCCCTAAATATGTACTTGCTTTACCCTTCAAAAAAACAGGCACAGGGTTCAGTTTAAGATCCTTATTTTGAGACAAGCCCACGGATTTGTGTTTCCCCCCGCTGATTTTTATTGGCATCGGTTGCAGCGGCGCCGGTTGAATTGCAGGTTTTCAGGGATACCCCCCTTTTTGGCGGTGGAGGATTCTTCTTCACGGATATCAGTCTTTTCAAAAAAATATCGCACAAGAGAGAACAGGACACCAAATAAAGTTAATTATTTCAGGCTTTCATGGATACCCTTTTTTTGGCAGGTTCCCTTTAATCAATTTCTGGATAAACACGGGAGACAAGGGGTACCCTTTAATGTTAGTGAGATGGATACTGCAGAAAACAAGGGCACCATTATTCTGACCTCTCTGCTGGAGGACCTGGAAGAAAGAGAGAACAAGACATCAAGTAAAGTCAATAATTTTCTGGATAAACATTAGAGCATTGGTAATTTGCTTATTCAGAACAACATAAAGAATGTCTTGTTGATTTTTCGGGGATAAACCACGTTGTTTCAAAAAGGGTTTGGCTACAGGAACATCAAAAGCACATGGCCCCAAAACACCCTAAGAAAGCCTTCCTGTAGAATTTCCGGTAACCCTTTGATCTCAGTTGTTCAGCGGCTCCCTTTTTCCCTTTCTTTTGGTGGCTGCCCCACTAAAATGGTCCAAGCCCAAAAAAGGGTTCCTTTTCTTCCAGGGTCACTGAACAACTGAGTTCTTCTCACCACGTGGCAACGCTGCGCTCAGGAGTTCTACCTCCACGAGCTCCTCCCGCAGCTGTTGCGCCACAGCGACGCCAAGCTCTCGGCCAACGGCCAAGACCTCGGCGGCGAGGCGCGCGGGACATTTTCCCCGATTCCGGGTCTGAAGCCATACTGATGGTTGCGAAATCCGTTTCGCACCACTTTAAACATATGGGAAACCATGGTTTGTTGGTATTTGCAGGGGAATCAAATCATTGCAGGGTTTCGCAACGGTGGTGCGTTGCATGGATTTTGTCCATCCACAGTAGGTGTCCTTTTTAGGTTAGTTTGCTTAGATAAGATGGGTTCCATGGGTTTAGATTGGTATTATCTCCTTTGGCAGGGCCATCTGTTTTTCCAAAAGGACACCTATGTCTGAAGCGGAGTCGGGTTGAAGATATTTGCTGGCGCTTTGCCTTGGGTCGAGACTCGTTTGGGTAGAAGCCGTTCGGTAGGAGAACGGTTGTAAAAAAGAGGGAAGACAGCCCTGACCAGCCAACTTGTTTGCAAATAGGTCCTCAAACGACCGCTTCGAGAACGGACCAAGAAAGATGCTTAAGACACCCCAACTTCTCCGCAACTCTTTTCCAAGAGGCGACTCCGCAAAAAGAAAAAAACGACGCCGGAAGCTCCCCATGTGGCAGCGCGGCTCTCAGCCGCCCAAAACCGCACCAGGCGCTGTGCTCCTCCCGCCTGGGCTTCTCCGGGACCCCGAACGACCTGCTTCCGCAGTCTCTGGGCCGGTGCAAATACGCGCCAGGACGGCGCAGGTCGCGGCGTCGCATCTGGCCTTGTTTTCTCAGACCAAAAAGACCCCGAAAGACCCGAAGAAAGCCTTCCTGGTAGAATTTCCTGTAAGTTTTGGATTCTCTCAGTGGTTCGGTGGCACCCTTGTTCTTTTTCCAACTTTTTTTGGGGTGGCCCCACTAAAAATGGTCCAAGCCCCAAAAAGGGTTCCCTTTTTCCAGGGTCACTGAACTGAGGTGGTTCAAACGTAAGGCATAGATGTCCGTGGGTTTTTGCAGGTGAGCGTGTGCCATGCACGTATTGGACTTGTAATATATTTGTTTTGTACATTGTATCCATATATATGTATATAGGTATGTACATAGATATAAGCGAGACGACCTGAGCCACTGGTTCCAACTAGCCAAACAAGAAACTCTACACCCAGCATGCGCGGAAGCCGATACTTTTTCCTATTGTTGGTCGAGTACCAGCCCCCAAACATGTGTCCCCTTTGTCTACCAGGGTCACCGGTTGGAACTGTTTTGTTTGGATCTTGTTTGGATTTCTGCCGACCAGAGAAATTCAATTCTTCCTGAAGAACCCGGAGGTGTGACGCCCTTTTGGTACTTCTTCACATTGCTTGGGGATTATGACTTGAAACATCCTGTTACTTTGGGGTAGAGATGTACATAGCATAGAAAACGAGGCGCTGTATGCACCGAATATGCTTATGATGGATATGCTGCACTAGTTCGTCTGAGCAGAATCAACGATCTCTTCAAACTCCGATAAATGAAGCAAGCGAAGACAAGGCAAGCGGACACAATTCTAACCAAGAAGGGCAGGGATGCCCGGATCGTCCAATGTGTGTGTGTGTGTGTGTTGTTCATTTTCAATTTCTGCTTTTCGCAGAATACAACTGTGCCTCTTTGTGAATACAAACGACGGGAAAGATGTACCAGAACCCTCATATGTCCCTTAAGAATGGGTCATAACAACCCCAAATGGTGGTTGGCAAATTCCAACTTGTTTGTGGTTAGTTCGAGGTACTACACCCAAAAAAAGTTGGAGTTCTTGCCGCATCATTTTGGGTTGCTACCCATTTTCAAGTTGGAATTTTACCAGGGTCCAGGTACTCCTTAACCCTAGTAAAAAGAGAAACCACATGAAACCACATCATGTCAGGGGTGGTACACCAACCCAGAAGGTCCCTTGGTACCTCATGAGGATGGTACCAAGGGCCTCTCTGGAGTAAGGGGTGCTATACAAGCACATGAACACTTAGCAGACATTTGTGCCTTTTCATGCCTTAAAGGCGAGAAACACAAAACATGTGCACCCCCTAGTTAAAAGAGAAAGCACATGGGTATGGATCAAGATTAAACCACCAGGGGACTGCAGATTTTAGTCCTTGTTTCCATTTACCAGGGCAAGCCATTTGGGGTACCTATTTTTGACCCACACCCACATGAAAACATCATGTAAGGGGTGGCACCAACGCAGAGGGTCTCTTGAAACCTCATGAGGATGGCTTAAAAGGGGGGTAAATCTTGGGGTCTAAGTGGTACCAAGGGTTGTTCTAGACCCTCTGAGAGATGCCAAGAGAACTTGCAGGAGACGATGCCAAGATGCTCAGCACCTTGAGCGATCCGCTGGTGGTGGAGGTCACCGATCTGGAGGATGGTTGGAGCGCCCGCCTCTGCGCGCTTGAGTGAGCGGGCGGTTCGAGCGGTTCGGCGGGTCGGCCGCTTTTTTTCGGGCGCTGCGAGCCCAGAGCATACCTCTTGACTGCTAGTGGGTTGGATCTTTAGACTTTAACTTTTTGGGTGAAATCAAGGGTTTTTCCACTAACCCCCCAAAAAAGTTCAACTTTTTGCAGGGGGTCAACAGCAACCAAGACCTGAGCCACTTGCTCAAAACTCGGTTAGAGGAAGGTTAGTGAGGGGCAGTCCCAGCCAGAAATAGTTGCGGACATCCGCCTTTGTAGTTCTTTACATGGTTCTGGGGATCGACCATTTTAATACCGGGTTTTGATTGTGACTCTTGTGGGTGTTTGGCCAACTTGGTATGTTGGTAACCTGGGCTATAACCCACTTATAGGTTCCGCTAAGTGGAGTTAACCCTGTCATTGGTGGGTCTAACCAGGTGGCTCTTCGCTTACGTTTCCGAACATCCAAGTAGGCGGCCTTTTTAGGAGAGCTTGGTTAAACATAGATTAGATGGGTCTCATTCCATTTGCTAGGGTGTCTTTTACTTTTCCAAAAGCACATCTATGGTCCAGGGTGTTTGCTTTTTGAGGATGCTCGTTTTGGGGTTGAGTTTCAAGGCAATACAAAGGGGAACTATCCATCGGTGGTTGCATCCGCGCCTTAAATGTGGAATTGGGGGAGAGGGGGCGACCCTTTTGGAATTGAGTTAAAAGGCAATAGTATGAAACAACAACAATCCATATGTGGGTGGACGAAATCCTGCACCACCCAAGCAATCCTGGAATGATTCGATTTCTGTGTAAATTGGTCCATCCACAGTATGAACAACACTCTATCCATATGTGGGTGTGTTGTTGTACGTGGTTGCCTTTTGGGGCTGAGTTAAAGGGAATATAAGGGAGACTACGCATGTTTGGGAGGGTGGTTGCCCATTTAGGCACACACACACACACGCGGATCAATATCCGCAACGGACATCGTCACTGTCATTCGAGGTTATCACCGTGGCGTTGATTTCACACGTGTCCTGTGGCTACTTGCTTTTCGTTGTCTGTTTTTGTCGTTTTTTCTCCGTTGCCTCTCAATACACGAGACAAGCAACGGTCAATATGAACCAAGGCTTCAAGGGCAACAAGCATACACAATCGGATGCCCCCAGCACACACCACCAAAAGCAAGAAGAAACGCCTTCTGGAAGCCACCAAAAGCAGAGACCAAAAGGATGATGTGCTTGGCGGAGTGGCCCAGGAGCAGTGGACTCTGCGGTATTTTTTTTTGCAGAAGCCTTTAGCCCTGGATCGAGAGCTGGGTGCACAACCGACAAAGACGTAGGTTTTTTTTGTTTGATGTGTCCCAACACAAGCCAATTGTGGATGGATATGTGTGGTCATGTTTGTGTAGGGTCCCACGACCTTAGTATTCAATTATGTGGGGGTCTTGGGGGGTGAAAGGCCATCATTTTAGGGTCCAAGGGGCTTCTAGTGTATTCAAACCCTGAATGCAAACGATCCAGGGGTGGCAGTACATACCCCTTGTTCATACCCCTTGGCTTCCCTGGTTTCTAACCCATTGTAAAAGGGGGAGTATATATATATATATATATTTGGGGGGAGAGGGGTATGAACATCAGGCCTCTCAGGGGTTCGTTTGTCGGGTATGCAAAAGGGGTATGTACCTTGGCTCTGTAAACGAAGACACTTGTTTTGGAGATCCGGCACACTGTTGGGTGGCTTCCGTTGAGCCTCACCTTCCTTTTGGCGCCTTGGTGAAGTGATATCCCCCCCCCCCCCCCGCAGTCTAGTCAGGAGTGACGTTTCATTGACTTAAACGAAAGTTAATTTGGGGAAGGCTGCTAAAGTCCATGATTGTCAAGCGCACGAGTGTTTGACATTTGACATGTTTGTTGAATGACGAAACGTGTTGTCCATGGTAAAATACCTCCGTGCGCAGTCAGGGCTTGATATCATACCCAAACAAAGTGGGTACATCTCCGCTTTGAAGCACACTCCCGGACTCCCCGCTTTTGATTGATTAAGGTAAGGCTTCCTGGCACATACCTCCGTTTTTAGTCAGGGCGGAACATCAAGTTCCAAAAGGTGGGACTTTGGAGCATGGCGGTTTCGTCCGCACCCCTGCCCCCCCATACCCAATACTTGAATCAGGCTGCCCGGAAATGGTAACGTTGTGTAGGTGTTGTAAAGGTATACGCGACAAAGTAAGATTTGTCTTTTGAGCTGAACCTTCAGTTGTTCGAGCCAGGGGGACTGTGGACGCTTGAAATGCCAGAATTGAGTACACCAACCGCGCTTGACCACAGCACCCTGGCGAATTGAAGTAAAGAAGGAGGTTTCTGGCCTCCCTCGCAATACTTGGGGAGGTGCTGCTACATGTTTTAAGCTTGTAATCCCGCCCACATCCATCCACATATGACATGGAACCTGACCGGTCCCTTGAAAGGAAAATTGGCTTCCAGCACCCCCCAAACGTCAGGTTCCATGTTAATTGGTGTGAGGGTATACTTGTTCGAGCAAAAGCGCTTGGCCTTTGGGTCAAACATCGCCAGGCCCAGAGTTTGCTGAAACTTGTGGCTTTGCACCGGCCACCCCTCAACGCGCTCATCGCCCCTTCGACGCATTTGAGGCATCGGCGTTCGATCAAAGTGCCGCGACCATTATTTGACTGTTTTTGGGGGTTTTCACAGTCAGTGAATGTGGTTGTTTCCCCACCACTTATGGGGTGACTTTGATCATGGTAAAGCCATGAGGCCAGAGATCCGTCGCTGCTAGCGTTCCAGCTACGCTTCGCTGCTTCTTGTCGGTTTTCCACGAAACTGGGGGCGCCAGGGTCTCAGATTTTGGTTTGGTACTGGGACAAGATATCTTTTCCAACAAGTGTGTTTTTGACCCCCTGGCCATTGCTGACACAGACCATACTTTACGAACATGGCGTGTCTCGACTAAGACATCTTCTTCCTTTCGTATCATTTCACAGCGTCCCAGCAGCAGAATCGAAGTCGGCCCTGTGATGAATAAACCTCAATTTAATTATAGGGGAGTGCTTTTTCCTGGGTTTAGTGGGGATTCATCACTTTCGGAGGGGAAGCCCCCAATATAAAGAAGCTCGGGTTGATTAACCTGGGGTCAACCTTATGGCAGTTGTTGTTGTTTGTTATGTATTTTTTGCGTACTTGAACACGGGTCTCCTTTGGTTACCTATGTGGCTGCGGCTCACGACTTGGGTATCCGCCCACACCCCCACCCTCCTCCCTAGCGGTTTGCAGAATAAGAACAACATCCACATGTGCCATCTTGTGGGCGCAAAAACATGAACCACACCCGGTGCAAGACGCATTGTATGAGACTTGAACAAGTGAGTCACAATCAAAACCCGAGTAGATGAAGGTTAGTAAGGGAGGATCCCAACCATAAACAGCTGCGGATATCCGCCTTCTTAATTCTTGAAGCATGGTTCTGGGTGAACCATTCTTGTACCGGGTTTTGACCATGACTCAAGCTGCCTCCGCCCGCTTCTCCCGCGCGCCCCAGGATGTGGGCGCACTCATCACCGGGCTCAGCAATCATCAGGCGCCGGACACGGACTCGCGCGGCGTGTGCAGCATTTGCTGATGTCCCTGAACCCTCAACATGCCCTTAAAAATGGGTGAATGCCCCCACAATCATCTGCTGAATCACGGGAACTGTATTTCCTGGGCGTTCGAAGAGACTTCCCTGAACCTTAGTGGAGTCTGGGGCTCACATTTTGACTAGGTCCCCAGTAGTGTCCTTTCTCACCCGTTTTTTGGTTGGGAGGGTTCAATTCCCTACTAAAATAGACAAAACTGAAAAAGTTGGTACCCTTACTCTAACCTCTCTACTGGAGGGCCTAGTCAACATTCCCTTAAGAATGGGTGATCGCCCCACAATTATGTTTGGTAGCTCCATGTTCCGTTGGACCTGGTCCTGGGCGCTTGGTCTTTGTGCCGTTGTTTTGTTTGAGTCAATGAGACTTGAGCGCCTCCAACAGGACAGTTGCACGATATCCCATGGCTATTCAGATGATCCGGAGCTGAAATGAGTGGCAAGCAGAAGCCAGACGTGAAGTTGCGGGCTTTATGTTGGCTTTTGAGAAGAGGCTGAGAACGCTGAGAACTGCATTCGCTTTCCCCGCAAGCGTTCTTTTGCCCTGCCATTGAGGAGGCTGGTCGTCGCAAAGAAACTCCCAACATCGTGTAAAGTTGCGCTGCTGTCGCAAAGTGCGTACGCTTATAACGTATGACAGGAAGACATTAGACAAGTAGAAGCTGTTATGTTTTTTCAGGGGCCTGAAGCAAATGGCAGCTATACCTACAAAAGTAGTATTCCCGGATTTGGGACTTTGGAAACAATTCTTGACTCTTAGGGATACCTTTATGGTAGGTAATTCACCCCGTTTTTTCTTGGGACTCTCACCCATTTTTTAAGGGTCTGTTGAGGATCCAGTCCTTGCCAGGTGGCCACGACGTTGCTGGACTATGGCCTTCCCTTCGAGGCGAATCCGGTAACGCGACGCTTCGAAGCGATCGGGTCGATGCTTCGATGGGAAGAATCGCCAAATGACTTACCCTAAATCTTGGGGTCATGACCCCATTTTTTTAAGTCTCGGGAGAGACTTTTTGGAAGCAACTGGCTCTTCCAACCTACTTAGATGGTTTGGGAGGAATCGCACAATTTTGCTGTAGCTTTGCCCTGGTTGCATCCCACCAAAGCAATGGTCGTAAGTCCAACCTGTCAGGTTTACTAGCCATTTAGCGATTCGTCCCAAACCATCTAAGTGGGTCGTTGCGAAGTCCAAGTCGCACCGGTCAGAATCCGCGAAGGTGATTCCCTTCTAGGTCCCAACCAGCTTGGTGCCCTTTCTCTACCGCTTTTTTGGTTGGGAGGGTTCAATTCCCTACTAAAATAGACACAACTGAAAAAGTTGGTACCCTGATTCCAACCTCTCTAATGGAGGACCTAGGCCTTTTTAATCCCTGAGTGAAAAAAAACAGCGCGGCACAAGTCGGGCGCAGAAACGCTGTAAAGCGATAGGGCCTTCACAAAAGCGATAACCCAGAGTGGTGCAGGATTTGTCCGTCCACGGTAGCACCTTGGGCCTGCTTTTGGATGGCAAGTGAAACCAAGGTCTGACATCCTCACGTGTTCCGGTGATTCTGTTGACGACCACTGTTCCACAGCTTGCCTCGGCTTCGATGTTTGTGTTTTTTTGTGTTGGGCAGACGTGCCTGTTTAAGCCACCCCATGTGCTGAACTCGTTCTCATAGCCTGAGGTCAAAATTGGTTCGAGGCATGTGTCAAGCACACTTAAAGGGGCGATCGGGTACTTAGTAAGTGGTTAGTAGGCCTGGTTGTTACCCACTTAGGAGACTTGTAACCCTGGTAATTGGGTTATACCCATCGTTACACGTAACTAAACACTTACTAAGTACCCGATCTCCCCTTCAAGCATTGGATGCCATTTTGACTTGACAAGGAGGGCACCAAGGCGCTGAGTTGTTTGCAGCACTTTTTTCCCGTGCCAACGCCTGCTTCCTGTTGGGTGGCGGCGGAGGCTGCGTTCTTTCTTCCATTTCCTTAAGAATATTTGTTATTTTCCCTTGTTGGTTTTACAAGGAACTCATCTCTACTTTTTTTTAAATAACAGGGGTCTTAAGCAAATGCAAGCTTTTGACCGCATTTTCAAATTGGCATGCTCCGCTGAACAGTACTCATGCAAGCGAGCAGAGCCAAGTGCTGCAAGGCTCGGTACAAGTACTTGTAATGGCAACCTTTTAACCAAGCAACAATGCAAACTTGATGGATGGAAATAAGTAAACTTGAATGATGAGGAAGGAAGGAATGGAGGAAGGAAGGATGCAAACTTGAATGAGTAAAGGATGGATGGAAATAAGGGAGGAAGGGGAATGGAGGCAGAAAGGCAGGAAGGCAGGAAGGAACACCAGGAGGCAATCAGCAAGCAAGGCGCATGCGATAACACACATTTGCATCGTGTTTCCTTTTGGTTCCCTTACAATCCAACCCAAAAAAGGCGACCGGCTCCAACTACCCACATCATGTGGAGTGGTTTTCTGTTTAACAAAGTTTCCAGTTTTTTTGGAGGGTACCCTTTTGGTGTAGCTCTTGGAAACCAAGAGGATACCACCACCCAAGCCTTGTGTTGTTTGTTGCCCATGAGGCAACTGGCTGGTTGGGAAGGGAATGATCCCCCGCATGTATCCCAACAACCCTCTGATTCCTTGCTGACAAGAAAAGCAAACCCACATACATCTAATTTCCCTGAGTTGCTGTGTTTTGGATTGGGTTGATTTGAAGCCTTGGTTCTTATGGCTACCCCCAGAACACCACCTCCAGGCTTTCAACCCAACTACTTCCTGCACGGTTGTCGGCATGTTTTTCGTTGTTTCTGTGTGTTGTTGTTGGTTCTCTTCATTTTTGTTTGTGGTTTTTGTTGTGTGGTTGTTTTTTGGTTGGTTTTTGTTGGTGTTCAATTCAAGCAAGGGGAAGCTCTGAACACGCTCAATCCCTCCCTCGCAGCGCCCAGCGCCTCCGGCCGTCAGGCGGTGGTGTATTTGGATCGCGGGGGCTCCGCACAGCTCGTGCGCCGGGGCCTGCCGCCGGCACCTCGGCAGAGCAGAGCTCGAAGCTCGAAGTGGCGCTGGCTAGGTCCAGCAATTGGTGGCCTTTTTCACCGTTTCGTTTTTTGGTTGGGTTTGGGTTCCCCCACTAAAACAGTTGGACTAAAAAGACTAAACCTACTACTAAAAAGTTGGTTGGGTTCCCCCACCAAAAAAGACAGAAGTGAAAAAAAGGTTGGTAGCCTTATTTCTAACCTCACTACTGGAGGATCTAGCTGGATTTGCCTTGATGCATCCCTGTATCCTCAAAATTCCTTACGATGATGGGTTTTGGTCCCCAAAAAGTATGGGGTGACGTCCTTTTTTATTTTGGTAGTCGGAGGGACCAGGTCCTTGTGTCTTTTAGATACCAAACAACTCCTACTTCGATGGAACCTAACGGGAAGCCTTTGGAAGACCATGTTTCTCTGAAAGGGACCCTTTGGCTGGGCTGTTCAAAAGCAATCCGCAAGATCCTTACCTTGGGTTACGCAAGGAGTTGGTCTGCTTGTAGCTTTCCAACACAGATTATGGTTTAAAATGGATTGGCCAACACTCCACTTTGATCAGCTCAGCAAGAGCATAGGTGTCCTTCTGATCAGCCAAGTTTGGTTAAACATAGATGGGTTCCACTGGGTGTTAATGGGGTTTATGCCATCCATTTACGAGGAAAACCCATCGCTGTTTGCCAAAGGCCACCTATGTTCAAGAGGCTGTGTCCTGTTTGGAGGTGGTACCCCCCTTTGTGGTGTCAAATGGAAATCAAGAGGGAAAACCGCCAATTTTGGAACCATGCCGGGTAATATGTTTGCTGGTGGAGTTGAGGACGCCCTGTGACGGTTTGTGGCATAGCGGAATGTGGCCAAATTCATTCAACACCTTGAGATTAGGGAGTATCCGGTTCATGCAAGGCAAGCCCGAAATCGGGGCTCTCTCATGCAACATTTGGCCAGAGGGGAAATTTGGACATATGCGGCACTTGTGAAAGATATGGCACACATCCCGGGCACGTAGCAGAGGTCTGAATCATGGTGGCGGTTTTTCACCCTGATGGGAAATCCTTTGGACTCTGCAGGTGCTGCTGTCCAACTGCACGCTGCCCCCGGCCCGGCGATTTGCAGCTTGGAATTCGATTCGGAAGTTGATCGAAACTTGGCGAAGATCCAAACTACCTGGATTCTCCATGACCCTTTGAAAATAGGTCCATGACCCCACTATTTAGGGTAATGACCCTATTTTTAAGGGGTCATGGAGACTCTAGGTAGACCTGTTCGCCCCGGGACTCCCATTGATCAACCAGGGAGTTTGTCAATCCGTCCCACTGAACCAGCAAGAAGTATCACGTTCAACCGGGTTGACGCCAGAAGGTCGGGACGTGCACATGTTTGCCCCACTCTTCGCCCGCGCTTTCCGAAAAAAGCCGCAAGATATGGTCAGGGAAGCTTTCTTTCGACAATCAAAGGCTGAGACGTCGGTTTTATGAACCGCTAGGTATGAACCCCTAGTTTCCGGGTGAATTATCCGTTAGTTTTGGCTTAACGGTGGGAAACCAGCCCCAAACATTCCAACATGGCCATGAATATGGACCTATACAAGCAGCGTTTGTGGGAAACCGCTGCTACTTGTATCTGTCAAAGTGCGGCAGCGTTCTTTTTTCTGGTTGTCCTTGAACAAGAAGGTTTCATGCAGTTGTTTGTTCGCAGACTTGCCTTGTGAGTTGCAAGCGGAAGTTGGATCGCTCTACCCTTCCGACAATCACAGAAAGCTGACAGCACCAATTCGGAGAACTGGCTCAACTCCATATGATCTGCGGAGGATCATGGCCAGCGGAAAGTGGATCTTGCTTGAAATCCACAACCCTCGCCCCCGAACCCCGCCACAAAATGCGAGGGTTCTGTGCTGAACTCTGGCAATTCACCGTGTTTTCCTCCTGGAAACCCACCAAACAAGCTCAAAAGAGCTGGGTTTCCTGGACACTGCCTAGCAACCACGTGCTTCTTCTGGAATCCCCGGTGAACAAAACCGGGCTTCCCATGGCCGCTCGGATCCCGTTTGTCCCCATGAGGTGTTCTACGACCCAAAGAAAAGGAGAAAGACGAGGGTTCGCTCCCCCCCAAACAAAAATAATAGGCAGAGAAAGACAAGCACCCCCCACGGCAAAAGAAAAGAAAACAGACGAAAAAGAAAGCAAGCAAAAGACCCCCCCAAAAAAAAGAGTAAATCAAATAACAAAAACAACTGGAACAAGAAAATAACACAACAACAACAAAAAAGACGAGGCAACACCCCCCCCCCCCAAAAAAAAAAAGAGACGAGGGTTCTGGTACCGCACTCCGCCAGTCTCACCGAGGTCTTCTACGACCAGGTCCACACCACGGGCATCGACATCCGGCACTGCGCCCAGGCGCAGGCCGCGCTCACCTTGGGCAAGGCCCGGCGCTCGCTCGGCTCGGCTCGGCTCGGCTCAGCTCGGCTGGGGCTCTCTGGGGCTGGGGTCCAGACTTCGGGGCCCGAATTCCCCCCAGTTGTTGCTTCCAGTGGTCGAAGCATAAGTTTTTTCCCCTGGTGGTTTGGAGGAGAACATCTATCGCTACATGTTTTTTGTTTTTAGTAGCTGTTGGTTTGGAGGGGGAATCTATCTCTAAGTCTGTTGTTTTCCCTGTGGACTCAAGGAAATCGTGGTTTTCGTCCAGGTCTCCACCCGAAAACCTCGCAGAGTTTTCGTGGCAAGTTCTGTTCAAAAATCACCCCAGCAAAAGGGACACACTGTAAATTGGTTTCAAATGTGATGCAAGCAAAGCCGGCCGGGAAATGAGTGGGACATGTGCAGTCTATTTTGCAAACTTCCTGTACAATGTCCTGCAGCAACTTGTTTTTGTTGTTTTTGGTTGGCATTAGGCAAGTTTCCTGTAGAAATTCCAGAAAGAACTAAGACTGAGGTCGTTGGGAACGAACCGTTTGGGGATTCTCTTATAAAGGAATCCAAATCGGCCCTGCCTTTCTCGAGCCAGCAAGACACCAGGGCTGACATATACACCATCGCTAATTTGGTTTCCTTCAAAGTATAATCCGCAGGTTCATTCCCTGGTGTGATGGCTTTCGGGGATTGGTCTCGGCGAGACTCGAAGCGACTCGCAGGACAGCACCTTCCGGGACTTTGCACAGGGCGCCTATCGCCTGCGGGGCATCGGCAAGGGCCAAGGTCTGAAGGCGCCGACTGGGAGGGGATGGGGGCTGGTGGGGAGGGGGAGGGAGCCCTTTGTAAGCCCTATAGGCCTTATTGACTTGGTGGCTCCCAGCCATCCGGCTCCTTAGCCTTTTAGCCTTTTAGCCTTTTAGTGTTTAGTGGGAGTTTCCGAATTCAACCCACTAAAAGTGAAGCTTTTAGCGGGGGATCTGAGGGCAGCCCAGTTAAGGGATGTTAAGGGCTTAATAAGGGCTGATTTGGGCTCCCCTCCCCCTCCCCTCCCTCCTCCCCAGCCCCCATGAAAATAGGCTACGCACCCCGCGGGTGGATGGGCCAGGAGTGAGGAGTGAGGCTCAGTTTACGAAACAACAGCCTCCTTGACAGAACTCCCAGGCATTCGATTAGCTCATTTCGAGCACTTCCAGTTGTGTGTGTTCAGACAATTTGTGTTTTGGAGATTCATACCCTATATATATATATACATATGGACACATACATGCACCGCCCCCTTCCAAGACCCGCACCTGCTGCTTATGTAAGGGAAGTCTGGTCATTTTTCAGATGAATGTTACCAGAAGTAGGCTCATTTTACAATGTTGGCAGACTTGCTTTGCCACCAGTCTAAATAGTGTTTGCTTCTACTTCCGGAAAATGTGTGTGGCATGCCTCGTTTTGATCAGAGGAAGCCCCTTACTAAAAGGGGTTTACAACTGAGGGCGGTCCTCCGGATTAGTTGTTCGAAGTTGACATTTGGGGTGATGTTGTAAGCTTCCATTTGCTTAAACATGTTCTTTTTAATATTCCCTTGCTGGTTTCAATGGGAATCTATCACTACTGGACACGTTTTGGTGTGTGTTTGTCCAGGGTGCTTAAGCAAATGGACGTAGGGGTTCCGGACACCAGCGTCATGTTTAACTTCTTGTGGACTCGCCTGGGGCTCAGGCAATCTCGCCACGTGTGTGAGTGATAGTAATTCGCCCAGATACATGGGTTTGGCGGCCACAGATTCTAGGCCAGCTTTTACTGTAGATGTCCTAATAGGTCCTGTAGTCCCCTTTTACCCTTTTTTGGGGGAGGGTTCCCCTACTAAAATAGACAACACTGAAAAAGGGTACCCTTATTCTAACCTCTCCACTGGAGGACCTAGTCTACATACTGAATGGGTTGAGATTACCCGTCATCTTTCGACGGCGCGCCAGGTACTACTCACGCCTGAAGTCTCCGCGCGGGTGAACGAAGAAGTCATTATCCCTGCCATGAATGCAGGCGCCGTTTTGTCCGAATTTCATTTCTGCCTTCTTTTGCTTCAGAACTCTTCTGTTTTGGGCTATCGGACATTCAAGCAGGGGATGCGAGGAACGCTGGGCATGTCCTAGAAAAGATTGGGTGTGTCTTTTTGTTGAGGGTACCCTTGTTGGGGTGGTTTTAAGGGGAGACCAAAGGAAAACCGAAGCCGATCTTTGTGTTCAGCGGGGCAAATGAGGGGTAGAACCCGTGCAGGCGGGTCTGATTTGTTTGGGTGGGGGTACCCCTTTTGTTGATGGTTTCGAAGGGCAAGCAAAAGGACAACAGCCATGTCCAAATCCTAAGAAAAGACGAGAACACTGGTATTGCGAAGGCCTCGAAGCGATTGAGGTGTCAATCTGTGAGCTGGGCAGACAGGGACACCCAAGAGCCCTTTGTTGGGAAGGGCTCCCTGCTAAAATAGACTGCAGAAAAAAGGGTACCCTTATTCTAACCTCTCTACTGCAGGACCTAGTCACCAAGTCAGGTTTATTAGAATGGCCCTTCACCTCACCGAACATCCCGGACTCCCAATGGGACGATTTTTTCTGCCGAAATGACCAGTAAGGCTCAAAGAAGGAATCGGTCCGTTGGGCGTCCAGGTATATTGCTGGGTCCCCAGCACAGACTGTTCAGGTGTCGGTGATCTGGTTTGCCCCAGCTGTGCCATTTGGGTGAGTCTTTTTAGGTTGAACCCTTCCCAAAATGGTGATTTTCCTTTTGGACTCCCCTTTAAAACCCCATCAAAAGGGGTCCCCCAAAAAAGACACACTCATTTGTTTCAGCCACACCCAGTGTTTTTTTTCTTCACTGGGAAGTCAACCAATTTTCCGGATTTCGGCAAATGCCCGGATGTCGACTTTTCTACCTGGACCCCAAAGGACCGGTCCCTTTCTTCTGCCTTGTGCCTCGAAAATTGTGGGTCCAAGGGTCCATGGCGTCCAGGTAGAGGGTTGCTTGGTGCGTGCGTCACTGGCTAGTGACACAGCAGGGATCTGGATGTTCTACCGCGGATTAGGGAATAGCCCGCTACCATAGACAGATGGCCGGTTTGGGGTGGTTTGGATTGGCGTTCCCGGGTAGCCATAGGAACCAAGGCTTCAAAGCCCCAATCCCGACAGCAGCCAACCGGCTTATCCTCACATCCCCTGCCCGAAAAAAAAGCACCGGACGCTACACCTTCGGTTTACCCTCCCACCCTTTTCACATGGAACCAGACGTTCGGGTGTCCTGGAAGACCACTCCTACTCAAACAAACCGCTTTTTTCGTGGCATTTTTGTCGAAAACCTGGTTTTCCCTGAAAAATACATCCTTTTTCAGTAGAGGGTGGACATGATACCCTGACAAAAGAGGGTATTTGGAGCAGGGGGCAGTTTCCTTTTAAAGTTGAACCAGGTTCCGTGTGCAAAGGGTGGGAGGGTACTGATTGGGACGCATTCGCAGGCGGCGTGCGCCGAGCGGCGTCGCATAGCGGCGCCACAGGCAAGCGGGGCGGAGGTTCGTGTTTGAAACGCCCAAAAAGAAGCGTGGGGTCTCAAAAA
The DNA here is from genome assembly GCA_963377175.1 of Effrenium voratum. Classification (NCBI taxonomy): domain Eukaryota; class Dinophyceae; order Suessiales; family Symbiodiniaceae; genus Effrenium; species Effrenium voratum. Next base: position 530,105 of record CAUJNA010000380.1, on the reverse strand, counting down.
CTCACGGAAATGTGTCCAAACCCAGACATGAGACTCACTCATTTTTCACGGAAATGTATCATTGGGATTTTTCTAGAGGTTGATTCCTTGCCCATTCTTTTCAACCATCGTGCTTTTCAAAAACCGGCTGTTTCCCCCATGTTTTTGTTTTTTTCTTTCTGAAAAGGAGGTTGCCTGGAAAGAATGGGGAAGGTGCCCCTGGAAAAACCTGTTTCTGGACCCTCAAATTTCCCTCCAATTTGGGTTGCCGCAATGAGGTGAATTCCCCGTGTTATGGGTAGTTTGAAGAATCGGGTTTTTTAGTTTCAGGGCGGACTGTATGGGTGTGCCCTTTTTGGGGGACCCCTCTAAAATTTGCTGGCTGTCCTTTTCCCTTCAAGCCCACCAGCAAAAAGGGTAGCCTGAAAAAGAAGGCACCTAGTATGAACATGTTTGAATCTTTGAATAGGTTTGAGGTTTTAAGCATGTTTAAAACCATGACGCTCATCTTGAAACCAGGTTTAAAACCATACGTTTGGATATTTTACACCTCGTCTTTGAATCTTAAAGCCATACTTTTCGGGTACGGAGTTGGGCCAAGTGTTGGCCTGGAGTATCTGACTGAAGCTCGCCTATGGTGAATTTGCCCTTCTGCGTCTCTTGCCCTGCCAATTAATAAGTTTCATAAGTGTTGGCAAAACCAAACTATGAAGAGGGGACGGGATTTAATGATAGGGGGAAGCATTGTTCAGGTTGGTGAATTCGCGAATCGTAATAATTTGAGTCATTTGAACTCTCTTCCTGATTTCAGGGAGGTTTGCCATATTATAGAGGGACACCAGGAAAAGTGTGTATACGTGTGTGTGTGTGTGCGTTTTGCAAATCCAATTAGGAAGGGGTGTGTGTGTCCGATTTGTTTTGGGATGGCCGTAGGATGTTGGGAGCCAAGGAGGAGCTGGGAGTTTGCAGACTCTGGACGCTGTGTGTTACTTTGAAATCGGGTCCTTGGGTTGTTTACTTGTGACCTCGCACTTTCCAGCGGAGACTTTGATGGCAAAGCAGTTTGAGCCACGAGGGAGTCGCACGTGTTTGTCGACCCCCCCAAAAAGAAGGTTTGTGGTTGGAGTTTGCGCTCGTTTTCGTCCCATGTGGTTTTGCAGGGAACCAAGGAGCTTGAACCCAGCACAGTGGAGATCACTCGGCGTTTATCCAACCACTTTTGTGATACAAGTTAGAATCTCCCCCTTTAATATGGCCGGTTAGTCTTTGAGAGGCCCTTTCTGTGGTATCACAGAAGACAGAAGTGGACTCCATTTCCCACAGCCCTGACCAAGCAGCTTAAGTTGTATCGTCTTTGAAAACTGAAGAGGTTGGGTTGTTGTTCGTATAAGTATCCTTTAAGAGGATGGTTGCAAAGGAAATTATGACTTTCGGTGCTTCCTCTTCGTTTGGGGTGGTTGTAAGAGACAACCAAGGAGGGTTTGACGCATCCTGCCTTTTGAGCTGGTCAAAGGACCGAAGCTTTCCTCGGAGCTGCGGCTAAAGTGAGAAGCCCAACACTCAAACATTCCAGCCTCGCAGGTGTCCACCCTGACAGAGCCTTTGCCTTTACTTGCTTGACTGCTATTGGGTTGGATCTTTAGACGTTATTTTTTTGGATAATCAAGGGGTTCTTCACTAAACGCCCAAAAAGTTACTCACTTTTTGCAGGGGGGTCAACAGCAACCAAGCTTGGGCGGACAAAATTGCAGCTCCATGTTTCCGTTGGAAGGGTTGACCAACTTCAGCAATGCAGATTAGGGTGGGACATATAGTGACTTCTGTTCTATGGGCAGTTCTTTCGGCACCTCGTGCACTGGTTCTTGGAACGCATGCCGCATACTGGTTTATTCATTTGAGGTGGCGTTGTTTCAGCGAGCCTTGTCCTCTCGTTGTTGATGGGTCCGGACCCCCCGTGCTGGCCGATCCTTTGTTTCTGCGCCTTCGGCTGAATTGCCGAGGCATCCTATCATAGCTAGTATTTAGGCCAATGCACAGTTTTCGTGGGGGTGCCCCGTTGGGAGTATGTTCCCGAATGAATCAACCTGGCGCATCATTCGGAGGCATCTCCTCCAAAGGTAAAGGATGCCCCCCTATCAATGAAGCAGGAGTAGTATTAATTGTGGGTGAACATTCTGCTTGGCCCCACATTAATCACTCCCAGTTGAGCAATAAGGGGGGTGTTTACCTAACGTGATGATTCCCAGGGACCCCCCCTGTGAATAAACTGGGCTGATTTATATGCACGACTTGCGTGTTCCCTTGGCCCTGGAGAAGCTTCAGCCCAAAGTTTGAAGCCTTGTCCGCTGGCCCAATTTTTAGCCCACACCAAAAAGAAGCAGAAGCAAGTCACTACTTTGGTGCATTTTGCCAAGGGATGTTAGGACTGAACAACTTTTTTCCAACTAGTGGGTTTTCCGAATTAAACCACTAAAAGTTAGTCACTTTTAGCAGGGGGGGCAGAAAGCAACCAAGACTACATGTTTTATAGTTATGTCCTTGATTCCAGTTTGGTTCACACTGGGATAATTTCTGTGCTTGGTTCTCTTCCATGCCACTACTGTCGATGGTTGCGAAATCCATGTCCCACCATCAAAAAACAGCAACCCAACGGTGTCTGATTCGATTCCCCGACGTAAATACCAACAAGCGTTCTGGTGTCAAGCATGGTTCCATTATTTTTTTACCGTGGTGCGGTCGATCGGGTTGCGGGCGAAACCATCCTCAGCATTGCCAGCCATTTGTTGACCCCAACGGCCGGGTTTCAAGCTTGGACAGGCCATGCAGAGCTCGCGTTGCCGTCCTCACCTAGAAGAGGCACGTCCGGCGGCGGTTGGGGCGCTAAAAACGTCTCGGCTGGACCATGCCAGAAGAAGCAGGTGCCCTACAGGGCGTAGCGGCGTGCTGATTTTTCGTGAAGGGTCTCCTGAGTGAATTTCAGAGAAAGACGTAACAACAACGACAAAAAACACATTGGATTTTAGAGAAAGACATACAAACAACAGCACATCCTTTGAGGCTTCGCCTATTTGAAGAGGATCCCTTCCTTTCGATCAGTGAAGTCAGAGTCAGCTGCTCACACCCGCTGCTGGATGGCTGCTTCGAAGGATCTGCTCAAGACTCACAGCCTGAGAACTTTTTTTGGCCAGAGGCTTGTGCCAAGCACTCGTCGGACAGGCCAGGCTTCAAGTGGGTATGGGTCAAAATAAAACCACCAGGAATTGGACCGCAGGATTTAGTCTTTGGTTCCATTTACCAGGGTTCCATTTTGGGTGCGAATGTTTGTCAGCCATGTTTCCAAGGCGAAGTTGCACGTGTCCAAGCCATGCTAGGCCCTTGATTCTCGGGAGCGCAGACTTGCAGGAGTTACTTGTGGATTCTCTGCGTACTCGCTGGAGCCTCATGCAAAATGGTGACTTGTTCTTTTGGTACCCTCTAAAGAGGCAGCGCACGCAAAATGAGACCGTGGTCAAAGGGAGCCCCTCTTGGGACCCATCCGCAGGTCGCACGTTTGTTCCGCGCCCAGGGATTGAGTTGGAATTGCCCCCACAAACCATCCTCAATGGGTTTCCTTTAAGGGGGATCCGCTTCTGGCTCATTCCCAAGACAGGAAGGGGTAGCTTCCCTACCTCTCGCGGGGAAACTTTCCTACCTCTCGCACCCAGCCAAGCGGGCGGTTTCCGCCTTCCAGACACTCGCCAGGCTCTGCAGAGAGCGGCATTGGCCAGGCATGGGATGCCCAGAAACCCCAGAACCCTATGGGGCCCATCGTCCAAACGGGGGTTGATCAAAAGGTGCTTTACATGAGATGACCGCTGGGGAAACAAGCCACCAAAGATATGATATGCCCCACCAAAATGGGAACAGAAACGCCATGGTCAAAACTGGGGGCCGAACGACATATTGATCAACTGTGTGGAACTCGATGGGACGAGAAGGAGAAAATGTCCCACATCCGATCCCCACAACCCAGAAATTTGTGTGTGGCATGCGTTGTGTGAGTTTGCCATCCACCAAGAGAACCGATCAAACAACAACCTAGGGTCTCCTTACTTGTGAAAAATGGTTGGTCATCTAACGTGGGACAAATGGTTGGTTCCTTGCCATCTACGAGCGTCCCCCATTGTCTTTTCATTTTGAGGCTTTGGGTTTCCTGACTTGAGACTTCGGAAGCGGCGATTTTTATTGGAAGAAGCATCGATCTTCGGAAGGCGAAGGCGAAGGCTTGTCAGGCCATGTTGTTCCAATACATGTCTAGATTGTGATAGATATAGTTGTAACAAATCATTGGCTGGACATGATGGAATGGATAAACCAAAGACATGTCTTGTCCATCCATAACGCATGCAACTGGACTGTCTGTTGTTTTAATGGACAAACACATGTCTGTCATGTCTGGTTTTACATAAGGTTTTACAGGTCATTATGATAGATAACGTCGTTGGAATAGCAACACCGGCCATCTTCTGCCTGTTCCTCGCCGTGGTTTGCGACTCCTATGCTATCCGGGTTGAGTCAGTGCGTTCCAGAATCGGTGCATCCCACTGGAACTGATCGCCGATGGGCTAACATGACACCCTCCCACCAAGTACCATGGTACCTGACGGGGGGGGTCCTGGAAGACCAGTTTTCTAGGGGCCGGGTCCCGAACGTGAGGGGTTCCATGAGTTCATTGGTGGGAGGGTATATGGAAACAAGGAGACATTTTGCCTCACATGGACTCTTAGGGTCTCCGTGATCTGGTTAGCACCAGCTGTGCTTTTTTTGTTTCAGCCACCCTGTGTTTCTCATGCCGTGTTCAATTAAATGACTCAATTTAGATGACCATCCTGGAGGCTGTTGCTTTCCTCCCAGTTGTTTTTCTTCTTTCATTGTTTTTCTCGGGTGTCCTTTTCACTGGGAAGTCCATGGTGCACGAGCTTTGGCTTTGACCTCGGCCGATTTCACCGGCCGACAAACTTTTTTCTACCTGGACACCCAAAGGACCGATTCGTGTTGAATCTGCCTTTGTACCATCCGTTTCTTTAGGTCCCCAGAGGCTCCTGGCTTCGGCTTTCAATGGAAGACCCGAGCCCTCCATTGGACTCCCCGCAAATCGGTGGTTGGGGGTCTCAACACCTGGCTGTTTGAAGGCCCTAAATCAATCGGGAGCCTCTGGGTCAAAGACATAAAAAGGTCCAGGTATGTTGCTTGGTGCCGCGCTGGCTGGTATTGACACATCCCAAGTGATCTAGGATTTCCATCCGCGGATTGACATGTGATTCAGACAGGATCAAGACAAGCATGTGACTCAAAGAGAAGCAGCAAGCCATGTCCAACGTACTGCCGTCTGCCGCAAGCCGACGAAGCCGACGAAGCCGACGAAGCCGCAGGTGTCTTTGCTGGATCGCGTCTGCGCTTGGTTGGTGGCGCCCTGGCTTTTGATTGGACCGGGGACGAAGAGATTTAAAAAACACATGGGCCGAGTCCGTAGGCGCGAAGAGTCCATACGAGCAACGGTCGATTTGTGTCTGCATTTATTCTAGGGGTTCTCAGTTGTTCAGTGGCTCCAATTATTTTTCCCCTTTTTATTTGGTGGCTGCCCCACTAAAATGGTCTTCCCAAAAAAGGGTTCCCTTTTTTCCCAGGGTCACTGAACAACTGAGTTCCTTGTCCATTCTTTTCAACCATCGTTCTTTTGAAGAACCGGATCTGTTTCCCTGGGTTGTTTGATGGTTTCCTGAAAAGAAGGATCCCTGGACAGATTTGGGAAGGCAACCCTAGGTTTACTTATAGCAATGAACGTGGTCACACGGGGGGGCACCAACATGTCATTGGACATATTGGGTTGCTCACCAAACTCCAACATGGTTGTGAATGAAGGATACGTACCATGGTCAAAGCACTTGACTTGGGGTTAGTTTGTCCGGTTGTGAACTAAGTTTAGACCCTGGTAACTGGTACATTCCTGAGGGAAGGTTCCTGAGGATGTCCCTTAGAGCCATGCATGTCACTTGGACCCCCTTTCGGCCAACAAAAAAAGGCCAAAGAAGACCTCGGGTCTGTGTCTTCTGGAGAGCCCCAGAATTGGTTTCCTTGTTTCCCTTTCAGCCAAGGTTTGAAAGCGTAGCCATTTGAGAAACACAAAAATGAGGCATGTGAATGGCGTGAAGGAAGGCCGAAAGGAAACCACCTGGAACGCCAAGTTGCCAACAACTTCCCCAAGAACAGTCACAGTTGCTAGGAAAAGAAGCAACTGGCGATCCAGCCCACCCTTTTTGGGACATCATAGCTTTGGATATGAGGGGTTGATCAAAAGGTCCCACAAATCAATGAACATGGGATGACCATTGCGGAAACCCACTAAAAAGATGATATTTCCCACGAAGTTGGAACAGTTACCTATGGTCATTGGGGGCCGAAGGGAATGTTGATCAACCCCCCAAATCTCTTTCCCAAGCCACCCCGCAAGTTCCGCCGCGCGTTCTCCGCAGCTTCAAAGGTGCGCCAGGCTGCGGCAGAGCAAACGCAGCGCCAGCTGCTGGCGAGGCAATCGGTGCAGTACCAGGGCAGGCGCGCGCGTTTCGGTCGCGCCCGTCGCGCCTGTCGCGCGCGACGCATGGGGTGACCAAGTCAGTTGCCAGGTGGCACCCGTTTTCCCTTTTGCCTGGGCCCCCAACTGTTTGATTGCCAGGGGGCTGGAGCTTCAGACCGTAGCTTTTTGGTTGAACGCAAGTTAGTTTTTCCATTGGACCCGCAAAAAGTGAACAACTTTTGGCAGAGGGAAGGTTACAGCAACCAAGAATGGAACCATAAGTTTTTTTCTTCTTCTATTATTATATTTTTTTCTGGAAGCTGGACATTTGTAAACAACAATCTCTGGAAGCTGGGCGTATGTATTTTAGTTTTGTCCTGGGTACTTTTCTCGAAAAGGGAAGGCTTTCCCTTGACAAAGAAGCAAACAAAAACCAGTGCCCGGCCCATGGTCCACTGGGCTGAAAAAAAGCAATTGCAAAGCAAGCAACTTCTCAGAACCAGAGCTTTTCCCCATGCAACACAATGTTTTTCGCGCAACCCGTTGTTTCCCCCCTCCTTTTGTTTCTTGTCTGGAGCTTAGTGGCTCTAGGTCGAGCCCACCCCAAATTACGCCAATTCCCCGACAGCAACTGAGGGAAGTTTCGCATTCGGCTTTCATGGGCAAAAGCGCTGGTTTGACCCCTCTTGAAAATCCAGATGTTTATTTCCACAATTCGTAAGATTCTATATCTTGATCAAAGACAGTTACCAAATGTTTTGAAGGAGACATGTCTAAAGTCTTTGTTAGCAAAAGCCAGCTGTATAAAGCAGCTTTTTCTTTGAAGTACTCACCAAAAGAGAAATCGTCCAGCTCGGGACAAAGTTCTTGGTGGAGCCTCCTGAGCGCCCATGTTTCCGGGCGGATGTACCTCTGCTTTCCGGCAAACCCATGCAAACCTCTGAAGACAACTGCCAACTTTGAATGGACTTCTGTGAGCTGGGGCCCGTGAAAACTGCGGACCCTCCCAGATGGTCAGTGTCATATAACATTTGGGTCCTAACATTTGAAGACTGCCCCCAAGAATGTGTGTTTAGTTGTGATGCATATACTGTGTCTTCCATTTGCTGAAATGTATTTGTTGTTTCCATTGGTTTGAAAGGACATTACTTTCACTACTGGACATATGTTTAAGAAACCCACGGGGGCGCCTATCCGCAAAGGGAAGGTGTCCAGTGCTATGCATGGGCAATGCACCTGTTGTGGGTTTCACGGCTTTGAGCTTCAGGAGATGCTCAGAGAGTTGCCTCGATAGTTCACAGCCATCCGGTTCCTTAGCTTTTTTGTTGTTGGTTTAGTGGTTGGGTGTCCATCTTTCCCATTTTTTTACAAGGGGATCTGAGGGCAAGCCACTTACGAGGGCATAAATTTCAGAGGCTTCTAAGCATCTCGGTGCGGGGCTGATGGATGGTGGATTGATATGAGCAGGTTTGAGGGCTCCAAGTGCCAGACTGCTCGGATTTGTCACAGCCTCGCCCTCAACCGGCAGGCAATCTTGACAGCTCATGTTCGAGCCCTTCTTTAGTTGCCACTGCCATCCGCCACTCACGAATGTCATGCACATGTCCGCTTGTCTTTGATTGATGTTACCCACAAAGTGGCGAAGGCGAGTTTCCTTTTTGTTCACTCTAAAACCACCAAGAAGGGGGGTACCCTGAAAAAAAGGCAGACCCATTTGGTGGCAGTTGCGGGTTTTTGCAGCCGGGATATCCATTGCTTCATCCCAAGATCAATGACGCATGTGTCACTGACTTCATCGGTCGTTCGCACCAAAGAGAAGTTAATGGCGGTTCCCAGCCGTCCCCTTACATTTTAGGTTTCAGGTATTCAGGGTTCAGTGGGGGTAATCACTTAACTCACTAAAAGTTAAACTTTTGGCAGAGAGTCTGAGGACAGCCCAGTTTCAATCTGGCCATACGGTGGATGCCGTAAATATTGCAGAATCAACACAGCAACCCCCTACTGTGGATGGACGAAATCCTACACTACCTAAGAAACCCTAGAATGATGATTCCCCTGTAAATACCAACAACCGCAATGGTTTCCCATACTTTCAACTTGGTGCGAACGGTTTTCGCCCATCCACAGTAGTTATATATATATATATATTATAGCCGAAATTTACACATTTCCCATGGGTCTTGCATCCGATCATCCGCCATAGGCTTTGGACACTTCAGAACACCCCGGGAAGACGCGTCACTTTTCTTCCGGTCGGGTCGGGCAGGCGCTGTGCCTACGAGTCCCTCATGGCGCAGCTCAGGGGCAAGGAAGGCGCCGGGCCCAGCCGAGTGTTCAACTTGTTTTTGGCTGGGTTATTATTTTGACTTCTGGGGGTTATCAAAGTCAGAACATGTGATTGTTTCCCTTTAACCCACCACTGAGGGGGTGACAGTGGTAAAAGAATGAGGCCAGTTTGGAGGGGAGAAAGCCCTGAGTTAGCTGCCCTGAAAAAAAAGGGGCGATCGAGTACTTAGTAAGTGGTTAGTAACCATGTTTACAACCCACTTGCCATGGTTATAGGTCTCCGTTCAGTGGGTTAAAACCCCGCAGCTACTCACCACTGACGTACCGAATCGATCGCTTGGAAACCAGAGGGAAGGGATTCCAACTGGGACGGGAGGGTACCAAAAAGGCGGTTGGTGGACAGGTGGGCATAGTGACCACCACTTTTAGACAGGTTCCGTATGAAAAAACATATCGCCATAAAAGGGGGCCAACTGCATAATTGAAGGGAGAGAGATCGAAAGAAAATAATCATTTCTATGTAAAACATCATTTCTATTTTAATCATTTTACATATGCATGATTACAATGGCAGTAACATGTCAGTGAAAATGTGGCCCCTATATTTTCTCATCAAGCCCAGCTTGTGGGGATCCATGTGGACTCAAACTCGCACAAGTCACGCTATGTTATTGTCCTCAAACCGGCGGTTTGGGGAGGACGACAGGGCTGAATGGTCGAAAATCACATTTTCCAACGTTTGAACTTTTTGGTGGTTGACTTCTTGGAACCAAATTGTTGAAACCTTGGATACCCTTGGATTCTTTGTGGTCAATATGCGGCTCGGGGGTCTGGAAGACTCACTAAAAGGGTACCAACAAGTCAAGAGCACGAGCCTGAATTGTCCCATGTTACAAGGGGAACATATATTCTGAGCGGCTGAGCGGTTCCCAATATTGAAGATTTTGGACGGTGTTTGCAGGGACACCAGGACGAGGCAGTCCCAAAATTTGGGGGACACATGTGTGTCCAAATAGAAGGACCCACAGAATGCCGTGGTTTTGCCGTCCATCTCCATTTAACTCATTTCCTGAGCTCCTGAACTTGAAGATTCTTGGTACGACCATTTTAGTGAACAAAGCAACAACTCAGGAAGTGAAGCAAGCCACAAGATTAACCGAGTTTGAAGAAAGACTGGGTCCAGCTAGGTGCCCTTCTCTCCCCTTTTTTGGTTGGGAGGGTTCCCCTACGAAAATAGACTACAGAAAAAAATGGGTACCTGCCCTTTTACCCTTTTTGGGGAGGGTTCCCCCACTAAAATAGGCATAAAAAAGTTGGTACCCTTATTCCAGCCTCGCTACTGGAGGACCCAAGCACAAAATCCAGCACAGGCGTTCCTTCGTGTCAGTTTGGTTGAAAGTAATTAGAAGCATTCGTCTCGCCAATGGGAGCATCCCAAAGGATGATTCGTCAAAGAGCACAGCCCCGGCGAATTTTCAGCCCTGAACCGGCGAGGCGCTTTGGAGAGCCACTCGCTTTTGGACCTCTTCCGTGAGCGTGTGGACTACACCGTGGAGGTGCCTTGATTGGTTGTCCTTTAAACTCACACAAAAAACTGCGGAGGGTTGCGAAATCCATTTCGCACCACCCAAGAAACCCTGGAATGATTTGATTCCCTTCTAAAACCAACAAACAATGGTTTCCAGTGGTTTCAAAGTGGTGCAGGAATTCGTCCATGCATGGTAATACCCTCAGACAAAAACATATTTGCTTTTTTGTTCTGGGCACATTCTAGCGACGCCTTTCAGGTTTCGGGGGGTTTGCAACATCCATGGTGAAGGTCTCTTTCATGGGGATGCCTTCTCGGTGGGTGCATTACAACCATGCGCCTAGATGTTATGGCGAGCTGGGGGGTAAAGCAAGCTTGAATGGAAATTCTCTAAATGTCCCGACAAGTACTGCACACATCAAAGCGGCATCCACAATTGTTTGTTCGAGCTAGATCATGGTCTCCTCCGTTCCCTTTTCGGAACCTCCAAAACGTGTCGATGTCAAAGGACACCACCAGTTCAGTCAATTGATAATCGTTGCTCTGCCCCCATTGCGTAGTTCTGTTTCAACGTGCTCGAGCCTCAACTCGATTCTATTTTGTAGGCCCTTTTGGCAAACAATGGGGATTCCTAATTGCCTGTTGGTGGATTTATGCTAATTTGCTCAGATGATTGTGAGACATAGGCACCTTGTAAATGTTGATTTCCCCTTTTCCAGACACCACGAGGGCATGGTCGATTTGTCCGTGTTCGAGACCATTCTTGTTGGGGAAATGGCCATGGGCCCCAATACTTGGGATTCACCACTTTGGAGGCGTAGACAGTGTGGTTTCCTCAGCCATGAGAATGGTCTCATGGGAACTGCCGTGGTGTGTGTGTTTTTTCCGCTGTTGCCCCCAACAAAGTGACCGCAAACAGACTAAGACGAGCATCCAAACCGGGTCGTTGTTTGTTGTTTTTTGAAATCGCCAAAAAGAAGACGGCAGGGGTAATTGGGTGTGTAAAACCCTTGAGGAGCCTACCTGAAGCCACCACGGTTTGTGTCACAGGGCAGTTTCCACCGAAACTCCATGGTTTTCCTATTGCTTTCCCTTCAAAGCAACCCCCCGCAGTGAAGTTTGGCAGAGGCAAGGTCGGCCAGAAACTGGCAAGGCCATGTAAGCCAAAGAGGGTACAGGGAACCATGCTATGCCTTGCGTGTAAACTCCCATGGTTGTCCTCCTAGAGGCTCCATGACCCTTTAAAAATGGGGTCATTACCCTAAATAATGGTAGGTATGCGCCTATTTGTGATTCGGGTCATGGAGACTCCAGGCTCTTGCTTTCCCTTAAAAGCAACTCCCCTGTGAGTCGCTTGGAACTCTTTGCCTCCCAAATCACATCATTCTAGGGGTTGATTCCCCATTCTTTTCAACCATCGTTCTTTCCAAGAACCGAATCCGTTTTCCCTGGGCTTCCGGAGGTTTTCTAGAAAGATTCGGATCCCTGGAAAGAATGGAAATGAAAAAATATCCCTAGATCATTTGGACAGAAACCTTTTCACCCCGTTTGGTGTCCTTTTCCACCCAACCCGACTCCAACCGCGCAGGAGCTCTAGGGGTATCCCTAGAATGGAAGGTACCCCCAACACCACCCGCCCGGGCCGAGCGACCGAGAGACGCACCGAGGCGTCGCTGCAGAGCTGCTCCCTCCGCGAGCTGGCGGAGTCCGTGACCTTCGCACTGGACGCCCAAGGCAAAGAGGCGACGGCGCACTGGACACGGACGCGGAAGCAGTTTGTTTTCCTGGGCGCCGGCGGGGAGAAGTAGGGGCGATCGGGTACTGAGCAACCATGGTTATAACCCGCTTAGGAGACTTATCACCATGGTAAGTGGGTTGTAACCAGCTAGGTTCCAAATCAGCTAGGGGAAGGTACCCAGAGATAGCGCTACTGTGGATGGACGACATCCACTTCGCACCACGAAATGAAACCACGAAATGAAACGAAATGAACCGTTTGTTGGTATTTACAGGGCAATCGAATCTTTCTAATGTTTCTTGGGTGGTGCAGAATTTCGTCCATCCACAGTAATTCCCAACCAGGGGGAAGGTACCCCTAGAACAGCTACTTAATGGGGGGATCGATTCGGCACGTCAGGCAAGTGGCTAGTAACCCACCAAAGCCATGGTTATAAGTCTCCTATAGGGTCACTAGGTCCCCCAGCGTGGTGCTCTTTTGGAACCTTGGAGGCCTGGAACCTGATGTTGACGTTGGTCCATGGCAAAGGAAGGCCAAAATGAGTTTACTCAACGCATAGTGAGCTTGAACCATTACTAGCTAGGTGCCCTTACTCACCGTTTCTTTTTTGGTTGAGAGGGTTCCCCTACTAAAATAGACTACAGAAAAAAGGGTACCCTTATTTTATCCTCTCTACTGGAGGACCTAGGTAGGGAATGAGTTGGAATGACCCCAATAAGCCGTCCCACTGGTGGTTTCCTTTAAGGGGGAGCCTCTTCTGGGGTCATTCCCTACCTATCGGCAAAGTGCTGGCTCAGCTTGGCTTGGACCCACCAGTTGGGTGATGTATTGTTGAAAGACGGCAGAATTCATCTTCAAATTCAGCCCGAAGAGCATTTTTGCCATGTTTGGGTGAAAGTCGATGGCAAAATTTACACAGTTTGTTTGAGTCATGGTTCTGCCTGAAGAGAGTTCTTCCATCTAGTGTCAGCCTAGGTTTCCTGTCTTCCGCCAATGCATGGCAAAAGGGAACCTAGAATAAATATAGCGACCTCGTCATGGGTCTTGATGCCAACTGCTCTTGATCGGCCAAGCTGGCAAGATGAAACCATCTCTCACTGGCCCAAAGCGAATCGACCTGAACTAGGTTCCCCGGTGTAATAGTACCCTTTTACCTATTTTTGGGGGAGGGTTCCCCTAGTAAAATAGACTACAGAAACAAATCGGGTACTGTACCCTTATTCTGACCTCTCAAATCAGGAGGACCTAGTGAAATGACCAGCAGTTTCCCTTGGTCCAGTTTCAGCAAAGGTGCAGCTGCCCAACTGCCCGTGCCTTTCTTCGTGTCTTTGAGGTTTTGGGCTCTAAGAGGGCTCGGACATTTCTAGGTCCATGAGCGTCTCAGCAAAATGGAAGAACCGAAAGACAACCAGACATATTTATCCAGTAGTGAAATCGATTCCCTGTCAAACCAACAGGGGAAAACAGCATCAAAAATGGGGTCGTGACCCCTTTATTTGGGCTAATGACCAACCATTTTCTCTATTGGTCACAAGGAGACTCCAGGTATAGTAATTTAAAGGTGTCCGCCAGCAATCCGTCCCATTCAACCCATCAAGCAGGGCAGCACCCCGCAAAAAACATGGAACCTGACGTCTTGGGGGTTCCTGGGTGGAAAAGGATTTCTGGGTGGAAAACGATTCTCCGGGTCTCCATACCTAGAGTCTCCGTGACCCTTGCAAAATAGGGTTATTATGTTAAATAACGGGGTCATGGACCTATTTTTAAAGGGTCATGGAGACTCTAGGCACCTGGAGTCTCCTTCTGACCCGAATCAAAAATGGAGTCAACAAAAATCATATATATATAGACATATACCCCCCCCCCGGTGCCTAGGTGTTGCTTGATTTCAGTCATTTTTTCAGGTAATTTTGCCTTTTTGTTGGCCAAACTTGGGCACCAATGAAGGGGGGTGCGCCACAATTCTACAATTAAGAATTCTGGACCCAAGATTGCTGGGAGACGTTCAATGTGACAATCTGGAATTCAAGATTCAAGGATTCAAAACAATCTTTTCTGGAATCCTGGAATATTGAATCTTGCGTCCAATATTTCATTTTATGTAAAGGAAAAAAACACATCTGGGATTCAGAATTCAAGATTCCCAGAAAACGATTATTTGGAAATCTTGAATTTTGAATCTTGAATCCCAGATTTTGTTTTACAAAAATTAAAATATGGGATTCACGATTCAAGATTCAAGATTTCAAAGTAATATTTTTTTCTGGGAATCTTGAGTCTTGAACCTTGAATCCCATTTATATATATATATATATATAAGTTGCAGGTTTGTCTCAATACTCTCGGTGTTCAATACGATTCTCGGAAAAGCTTTCCGTGAAATAGTTCAATTTCTTTTCATTTTTTTTCAGCGGTAAAATAAGTTCGAAGTTTTAGAATAACTTGATCATTTTTAGGGTTTGACCAGGATGGATGATTCTCAGGAAAGATGTTGTTTGTGCAATCCTCGATATTGAATCCTCAATCCAGTGGTAAAGTCGGCAAAGCACTTTCAAGCGTGAGAAGAACTTGAATGTTGCTTGGGTTTGGCCAGGATTGACAATTCTCAGGAAAGTGTTTTGTGAAATCTTCAATCTTGTTTTGTTCCATCCAGTGGTAGAATACTTTCAAGTGCTTAGCGATCCAGTGGAAACACTTTCAAGTTATTAGTTTGACAAACTTTCAAGTGCTTTTGGTGAGCGGTGTGCTTCATGTTTGCTATGAAGCATGTTGACCCTTTTCCAGGAGGCAAACAAAGGTAGGTATAATACTCAAACACACTGTATTTTACAGTGTTTTTTGAAGACGCGTAGGATCATTAGGGGTACTATATACATATATGTACGTATGAATATATATATATATATATATGTATCCATATGTATGTTCACACACCGTCACCCCCCCTCTTGAACTACCTCTCCACATTTGCTCATCTACTACCTCCGCCTTTTGAGATAGAATGTATTTGTTTGTCGTGTGCAAATACAACTGTAAAGACGGCTGATTCAGCTAGAATCCCTGTTTCGAAATAGCTTTAGAATTTGAACCTCTCTTCCCTTGAAATTTCCGTTTGGAACACCGTCTAACAAGTTTAATGTCGGACCTTGCTTATGCTGCAAAAGGGCCAGGATATAAATAACACAGATCGTATTTCGAATTTCCTTGTAGAACTCCCTTATATGTTTAGCCATATTTAATACGAACTAAATTTGAGAAGTAGTATCTATTTAATTGTTATTATGAAAAGCTAATTGAGTCGCGTTCGTATTAGATATCTAACACTTAAACTATATTTGGGAATAAACTCCTAACTGTGTTTGTTGAAGATTAGTTGAATTTTGCCCGAAACTATGCTTATATTATCATGTAGCTCCTATTTGGAAAGGATTTGCTTATATAAGCTGTAGCTGAGCAATGTTGAGCATAAGCACATGTTTGAAAGCTATATCCTAACCAAATTATATTTGAAATTCCAATTCTAGTTGAAGTTAAAATCCAATTTGGAAAGGGTATCATATTGTGGCATTTCGGATCTTGCCATGGTGGACTGCAAGCCCATTCGTTTGTGCTTAACACCTATTGCAAAAAAATAAACTCCACAGCCTGCGCGCTGAAATCAAGCAAAACCTAGGCACCAGGGGGGGGTTATATATATATATATATATATATTATTTTCAACCAAATGGGTCCCACCAGGCCCACCGAGGCCCACCAAGGCCCACCAGGCCCACCGATTTCTGGAGCGTCGGGTCCATGAGCGTCTGGGTGGGGGAATTAGCCGCTGGGTATGGTAAAAGCAGGGCTGTCCGTAGGGGTCGGACCCTTTTCTAGGAACGTCCACGAGCGTTTGGGTGGAAATGGATTTCTGGGTTCAAACTGGCAGGTGGTAAAGTCGATCTTCAGCACGGACGCGTCGCTATGCCGGCGTGGGGAGGAGGAAAGCGTGGCCGGGGCACGCGAGGGCGCATGCGAGCCTACGCCATGGATGGCCCGTTTGTTTTGTTGTTTCTTCGGTTTGGTTAGATATAAATAGATACATACGTGTATATATATATATATACATGTTTTTTCTTCTAGGGGACACTTCCCCATTCTTTCCAGGGATCCTTGTTTCCAGACCAGCAGAACCGCAGGGGAAACAGCTGATACATATATGTATATATATATATAGGGCTCCTTGCCCCCATTTGGTATGTATTGATTTCGTATGTATAGAAAATACGCATCTTTGGTGCTAGACTGCCTGGTGTTGTGGATTTTCTGAATTGTATACTTAGAGGTAAATCATGCGGGGGGGGGCTGAGCATATAAACCCTAGGGTTCAAACCACCATTAAGAACAATGGGTGATCATATTTCACCACCATTGTTCATCCTTCAGGATTCAAATTGATTCAGTACCTTGTTTTAAATGGGGGCAAGGGAGCTAGGGTATATATAGCTAGTTCCACTGGGTTTCTGGGGGAGTACCAAGATGAAAAAAGTCCTCTGGGATCCCGTGTCAGGTGCCCTGCTAACGCTTGGAGGGCTACGCCATGTTCAAAAGGCCCCGTCGAGCAAAATTCGAAACCAATTCGGGTAGATGAAAATGAAGGGACACTCCAAACCATGAAGACTGTGGATGGTTGCGAAATCCAATTTGCACCACTTAAGAACCCCTGGAATGATTCGACTCCCCTTGTAAATACTGACAAACGTTATGGTTTCAACCATGGTTTCATTTCGTGGTGCGAACGGAGTTCCGCAACCATCCACAGTAGGTGCGCATATCTGGCCTTCTGATTCTTTGCCATGGGTTTCGTTTTAGGACCCTTTAGCGTCAGGGTTTTGCTTGTGGCCCCACAGGAGCCCCAGGTAGTCATGGGTGATTTAGGAACTTCAGAGAAGTGTGCATCATGTGCACTTGATGTGGATACCTGGACAGCGGGAGTTCAGCCCCATTTGGGCTATAATCCATGTGCGAGGGAATTGTGATGGTTCAGGTGGCCGCCCCGCCATGTGGCGGAGTTCTCTTGCGCTTTTCCGTAAGGCGCAAAGCTTCTTTTGTGCGCACGTGCGATCATCGAAAAGAAGACCATCAACGCTACGAAGCAAGCAGTAGAAGTAACTCCAGATAACTCGATCCAAATACGGATTGATTATTTCAGACATGCCGAAAGCATGGCCCACGTTTAGAGAGAGTTGAGACCAATGGACCCTGCCCGTCCCCTGGGGGCCCAAAGGACCGCAAGGTCTTTGGGATCCAAGGCTGGGGGTGGGTTCCCGGGGTGACTTTGCCTTCAGGTGTTTCATGTAGGCGGGTAAGATGAGTAAGGTGGATGGAACCTGCAGTTCGTTTTGTTTACAGTATGTTGTACTGGGCTTGGGAAAGCACGTTTGTCTCCAAAGTCTGGATGGTGGATAGGACATGAGCCCTCAAATACCAGGTCTTGACATTGGAAGCACCAGGGCTTGGCATTGGTGAGAGATCATGGACATGGTTTAAGCCCTTGATTTTGGATAGAACATGTGCCCCCAGATGTTTTTATGTATTTTTTTCGCGAGGAGCAAGCCCTCTTCGCGGAGATGGAGCAAGAGCACGAGCAGGCCCCGCCATGCTAGGTTGGTCCCCCGCTATGGGTTTGGCTTGAGGTCCAGCGAGGGCCTGTGGAGTTACATCCCCTTAGCGTTTTAGTATCTTAGTGTATAGTGGTGGGATTTCCGAATTGAAGCCACTAAAAGTTAGTCGCTTTTAGCGGGGGATCTGAGGACAGCGCAGATTAGAATAGGATTGTGGGGCACTTTCGGGCAAATCAAAATTAAACCACCAGACCTCAGGTTTTGGTCCATGTTTCCACTGGATAGGGCAAGCCATTTGGGGTACCTATTTTTGACCCACCGCCAAATTGAGTCACGCTCACAAGATAATTGTGTGCATGGTGCAATTGTGTGAGCCCTTGTTTTGCGCAATTGTGTGACCCCTTCTTATACTCTTGCGATCAATTACTCCCAGATGAAAATGGGGTAACCCAAGAGGAGCGTCCCGTTTAGAGAGGAATCTCCTCTTGGATGACTCCTTTTTTGGGGTTCGAATTTCGAGAGGCTTCCCCCCGTACAAATCAGAGGCTCCCATGGAACGACGTACCGAAGCGATCGCCCCTGTATTTAAGTGGAGCCCCCGCAAGTTCTACTCAACTCTTCGCCGCGGGGTGGATGGCGCCATGGAGAGATTTCGGAAACTCTCGCAGGGGGGTTCCCTTCGTACTCCAAACCACAAATGTTCCACTTGCGTTTCAGAATATGTGTTATTTTCCCTTATTACTACTGGACATGTTGTCCTTTTGGTCCAAGGCGAATCGATCTGAAATGACCTTTTGGTGTTGCCTAATTATGTTTGGCAGCCATTTTTCGTGGCCCCGAAAAGTGATCTCAGCTCTTGTTTTAGGGTCCAAACTGGGACACCTGAGAGAAGATGCTCTCGCCTCTCTGGATTCTTCGGCGTCGTCAAAGCGCTGAAGTTGACATTTCGGCCCAGGGTCACCTTCGCTCTCTCAGCCACGGTGCTGGGGTAGAGGCTCTTGCTTGAATAGCCGACATTCCGCGAGCGCCCAATGCGTGGCAATGGGAACCCAGGATTCAGCCTCCGGTGGACTAGCCACGTTTCTTACTTGAATCCGGGGTCGACATCAGTACTCAAGCTAGCGCAGCAAGACATTTATTTGCTCCCGAAGGCTTGCATTGTCAGGTGGGAAAACTGAGCCTCAGCCTGGTTTCTGTGGGGTTTGCAGGTTGGAATCAGACCTGAAACCACCCCCTACTCCAAATACCCACTTTTTCTGTTTTTTTTTTTGGAAAACCGATCGTTTTTTCAAGGTAAATACCACCTTTTTTAGTAGAGGGTCCACATGATACCCTAAAAACAGTGGGTATTTGGAGTCGGGGGTATTCTGAACGGCGCGTTGGATTTCGTCCGCTACGAATGACCGAAGCTTTGATGAAAAGCAGCAAATGGCTGGATTGAACCTGGCGAGAATTGCCGGGCACAAGGGGTCAGATTCAAAACCCTTCCATTTCCTGAAATGAATATACCTGGAGTCCCATGACCCATGAGAAATGGGTCAATGACCTCATTATTTTGGGTAATGCCCATGTTTCAAGGGTCATGGAGACTCGAGGTATCTGTTATTTTCCTGTGTTGGTTTTTCATGGACTCTGTCACTACTGGAGATATGTTTGTTCTTTCCTGGAGACGTGTTCGCAAATGGAGGTAGCGCAAATGGTTGAGGATCTGCTCGACTCGCAGACGGCTGCTAAGCCATGTCCCGGAAAAAAAAAAAAAAAAAAACAAAAAACAAAAAAAAAAACCATACGTTCGGGAGCTTGGAATTAGGCTCATCTGTCCATAGCCCAGATGTTTACCTTTCAGGGCAGGACAAGCTCCCGCCTGACGACACCTGAGGTCTCCTTCAAAACTAGTAGTTGTATTTTGAGGTAGACAAACTAGGTAGACAAACTAGGTCCACCAGTGGTGCCCTTTTACCCTTTTTGGGAGCAGGGTTCCCCTACTACAATAGACTACAGAAAAAACAAGTTGGTACCCTTATTCTAACCTCTCTACTGGAGGAGCTAGCAAAATACTGTGGATGGACAAAATCCTACACCACTTTGAAGCCATGGGAATCCATTGTTCGTTGGCATTTACAGGGGAATCATCATTCCAGGGTTTCTTAGGTGGTGCGAAATGGATTTCGTCCATCCACAGTATGAAATATGAAGCAACATCGGAACAACCTTTATTCGTACCTTAGAGTTCGGCCAACTGGTGAGAGTCCAGAGGATCTGCGATGAGTTGGCGGCGTTTCACCCCCCCAAAACCAGCTTTGGATGGGTCATGTTCAGGTTTTCATTCCTTTCAAGGGTACTCTGTTGGGGTGGGTTTTGAAAGGGAAACCAAAAGGGGAAAGAACTGCCCATTTGGGGAGTCCCCTAGTTTGATGCATCAGGTCCTTGGTCCGCATTTTTGTCAAGGTCCCAAAAGCTTCACCTTTGATTTCTAGTTCCTTTGGGCACTTCAGAATTCGGCTCATTTGGACAGATACATAGGTGTCCTTTTTGGTTGATTTGGTTGAACAATTGAGGGCGATTCCTGGTTTAGCTGGTGGTTCAATCAGGACCATCTATTTTCCCAAAAAGGACACCTATGGCCATCTTTTCAATAACCAGCTGTTTGCCCAGGGTTGTTGGTGGTTTTCTGGAAAGATTCGGATCCCTGGGTTAAGAATAGAAATGGAAGCTACCCCTAGATCATTTGGACAGAAACCTTCTCACCCCTTGGCTTCCAGCCATCCGGTGCCTTAGCTCTTTGACCCACGAAGAGTTCGTCACTTTTCGCGGGGATCTGAAAACGGGCAGCCCAGCCTAGTTTCATACAGGTCCTTGGTCCCAAAAGCATCACCTATAATTTCTATGTTTGGGCTCTTCAGAATAGAATGGACATGGAAGGAAAGAATGGACATGGCTTTATTTCTACGTGGAAAGAATGGACATGGAAGCTACCCCTAGCTCATTTGGACAGAAGCCTTTCACCCCGTTTGGTTTTCATTTTCCACCCGACCCGACTCCGGAACTAAAGCGCGCAGGAGCTCTTTGCGGAGCAGGAAGAGGAGAAGGACGCGCCGGATGAACCGCGGGAGAATGCCGGATGAGCCGAAGCTGCCATTTGGTTAAGGATATGTTTTTATTTTCCCCTGTTGGTCTTAAAGGGAATCTATCACTACTGGAAATATGTTTTTTCCAGGGCGACTTAAGCAAATGGAGAAAAGGGTGAAAAAGCGGGAAGCATGTTATGGACAAATAGCATACTAAGGAAGCACATATATGTCAAGTACTAAATCTTTGGTGCATTTGCCAAGGGATGTTAGGACTTCAACTTTTTGCCAACTCATGGGTTTTCCATTAAACCACTAAAAGGTAAACGTTTAGCAGGGGGGCAGAAAGCAACCAAGAAATTGTATACTAAGGCAACAAATATATGTCAAGTGTTACCAGAAGTATTCATGATAGATGTTCATAATAGTATGATGATGTATGGCACAATGATGCATATTGTGTGTGTGTGTGTTGACCGCAGACATGTCAAGTAGCCATGTGAGCTAGGCTCCACATTCTTTGGCAAAGTAGCGTGGTTTGGTGTGTCAGAGGCTACCTTTTTCAGGGCTCCTTAAAGATACATTTTGCCCATTTGAAACATGGCTTTTTCCACCAAAATAGAGAAATGGAAACCACCATGTACAAGTTGCAATGTTCAGGTTTTATTCATGCATCCGGATCCCTGTTTTTAGAAGAACCCAACCGTTTAGCGCACGCCGCACGCCCTGAGTTGGACCTCACTTCTTTAAAAGGCCTTGACAGCGGCAGTCGTGCTTTTGGATCTTATGACCTGGCAGAAAAGGAGAATGCGCCAGTGGCCTTCGTGTTTCGTTGGACAAGACGCCCAAAAGTCATGCTTTCATTGACCCTTTCACATGGAGTTTCGGTAGAATTGGCAGATGGCCATGGGCAAATTCCTTTTTTGCCCTGAAGGTCTCTTGTATTAGGCAAGCTTCCCTGCACGTAAAGTTATTGAGCAGGTCTGTCTGGACATGGAAATAGGCTGATCTTCCCAATCACCGCTAAAACGAGGGCAGCTCTTCAGCAGAATTATTTACTGTTCTGCAAAGCGCCCGAGGATGAAGAAGGACGCCTTCACCATCGGAGCAGAGCAGCCAGAATGACTCCTGTCATGAAGTCAAGATCCCAAACCCAGAGCAAGAGGTCTGTCCAGCGAAGCATCTCGTTTTTTGGGTTCGTGGATGGCTTCGCGAAATCCATGCAACGCACCACCCAAGAAAC
The DNA here is from genome assembly GCA_963377175.1 of Effrenium voratum. Taxonomy (NCBI): domain Eukaryota; class Dinophyceae; order Suessiales; family Symbiodiniaceae; genus Effrenium; species Effrenium voratum. The sequence continues at coordinate 508,110 of CAUJNA010000380.1, read as the reverse complement.
CCTAGAAGGATCTAATTCCCCCTGTAACTACCAAGCAATGGTTGCAACCATTGGTTTCCAAGCGAAGTGGATTTCGATTTCAACCATCCACGGTATGTTTTGGCCCATGAAGAGGGAACCAGATAGCCCTTAACTGGTGCTTCGGATTGATGGCCCGCTACGTAGAGTTTTAAGATCCAAACCACTTAAAACCAAAGCGCCAACTGTAAGTTGCGACGATTTTTGAGGAACCGAAGGGTTTTGCTTTGCTCGGCAAAACAAAAAAAGAGGAGGCTTGGGCTTAGGGTACAGATCCTTCCAAAATGGAAACTCCGACCAACATGGTGTACCAATGACTAGGTCCCCCAGTGGTGCCCTTGGAGCGGCTTCCCCTACTGAAATAGAATACAGAAAAAATGGTTTACCCTTATTCCAACCTCTCTACTGGAGGACCTAGATGAGGAACTCCGTGTTTTTTGTTTCTCCACTTTCTGGCCGGCAGGAGCAAGAGCAGGAGGAAGAGGAAGAGGAGGAAGTGAACGAAGACTCCCCGCCCGGATCTTGGATTTTGCAATGTCCAGGGCCTTATCCCCATGCAAAAAAAAACTCACTGCCTAAGTTCCTGGTGGCTTGATACTTTTCGGACCACATCTAGTGGCAAACAACCCTCAGTCTGTGTTTCTTGCTTTTTTGGGGTTCCTGGTTGCTTGATACTTTTTGGACATTTGGTGGCGATCAACCAGTCTTTGTTAGTGGCAAAAACAAAAAGTGGGGCACGCTTTGTGCAATACCACATTTACTGGCAAACCACAAGTCTTGCCTTTGTTTGTTTGTGAGCAGCAATTCCACTCGATCTGAAGTTCTGAAGGCGATGTGAAAGAGGGAGCTGTTTGGCGGAGAGCGGCAACTCAGCGCCCTGCCAAGGCTGCCAAGCTTTGCATGCTGGCCTCCTCGGTCAACCTAGCTTTTGCTTACATGGCTGTTCTTGGTGTGATCGAATGGCTCCTTACCTGGAGTGTTGATGACCCTTTAAAAATGGTTGGTCATTACCCTAAATAATGGGGTCATGGACCAATTTTTAAAGGGTCATGGAGACTCCAGGCAGACCTTTTGGAAACAAACGGCTTTTCCATCTCACTCGTCCAAAGCGAGTCGACCTTTTCACCTTTAGGTTTTCCCACTTTGGTAGTGGCCCGAACATGTAATCACATTTAATTTCCAGGTCCAAACTGGGCAACTGCGCCATACCTTCGCAACATCTAGTTTCCTTTGAATGCTTTTGGAGTCCCGCAGCAAAAAGCTACTGAGCCATACCTCCAGAAAGTGATCCACTTTTTGCTCGGAACACTTCAGATGTCCGGCACGGACACTGTCTCTCTCCATGGAAGCCCCCAAACATGGTTCGACAAAAACCACACGCCGCCCATTACCCTCGGGCATCGTCTTGGCGCAACCACGACCCTGCCCGTGAAATCATGCCCTGAACATTGACAGACACTTTGAAAAGGGTTCAGAGGGAGAATTCATGGGTGCTTTTGTGTTGCACCTCGATTTTTGGAGGGGAACAGAGAGAAGCCAGGATATCAAAGAGCAACAGCCACCTTGGCGTCTCCCAGCCGTCCCCTTACTGGCCTTGACACCAAAATTGCCACAATAACCTGATGCGGCACAGTGGTCAGTACCCATGGTGAAATAACCCGCTGAACGGAGCTGTATCATGGCTTTGGGTGATTTCACCACGGCTACTAACCACGTACTAAGTACATAACTTTCTGCCTGAGCTCCTGGACTTTGAAGTTTTGAGGCCATATTGCTGGACAAACAGGTTAAGACACCTTTTTTTTCTAGGGGTAGTAGCTTCCTAAGGGAGATCACTCCAGATCCACAGGTGGGGCAGGGGTGCTTGGGGGTATCTTAATAGGTATCAACAAAAGGGGGGGAAGGGGGGGAAGGGGAGGGGAAGCGGGAGGGGGGGAGGGACCTTCCATTTGAATTCTTTCCAGGGATCCGAATCTTTCTAGAAAACCACCCAAAAAAACTGGGGACATGGCGATCGGTTTTTTAAAAGAACGATGGCTGAAAAGAATGGACAAGGAATCAACCCCTAGAATCATTCACATTTGGGCTTGTCGATGTTTGATTTTACCCGCAAAAATGAGTGGATGTCCTTGTGGGTCCCTTGAAAGCCGGCAACAAGAGGTACTCTCAAAGGAATTGATGGACCCATTTGGTGACAAATTTATGGCCCTCCGCGTCGGATTTGAGTTTTAACGCGAGAGATTCGTTGGCCGAGGCCGAGCCAAGGCGCGTTGCCGTGAAAGTAGCCGTCCGTGATGGGAAACCCCAAAATCTCACCTAGGTCCCCCAGCTGCCAGGGTCTCACCTAGGTCCCCCAGCTGGGTGCCATTTGTCACCAACTGTTTGGGGGTTCGGGTTCCCCTAAAGTAGACTACAGAAAAAAGTTGGTACCCCAATTATTCTATCCTCTCTACTGGAGGACCTAGTCACTTCCTGAGTTCATGGACTTGAGTCTCTGCTTGGGGGTTGGTGGCCATTTGAGTGGTAAATAACAAGTTGGTTACTTTTCGTTGGCCATCCACTCAGGAAGTGAGTTGTTGCCCTTGGGTACATGGACACGCACACACACACACACACTCTCACACACACACATGTGTGTGTGTGTGTGTGAGTGCTGGTGTTTTGTTTTTCTTCATTGTTTTTTTCCGAGTGTGCCCTTTTTGGGTTGGGCTTAATCGGAAACCAAAAAGAAACCAACACTTATCCCGATACCCCTCTTTGCAACAGCTGAGACTTCAATCGGGGCTTACGGACTTTTGGGTTGGTGAACCTGCCGTAGTCTTGCTTTGGGTTTTGTGTCTTGCTTGGATGGCTAGGAGAAATGAGCAAAGGAGCTGGGAACGACCGTTTTCACCACAAGCCGACGAGAAAATGAACACAATGAACATAAAAGAGAGTTTTCAACCCACCAACAAGTCCCATTCGAAGAAGAATGCCGAGCGTTGTTTGGAAAGGCACTTTGCCTCTTTCCGAATTGTATGCTCGGGTTATGTCTATTTTGAATCGGATATTTCCATCCAGAACACGCTGTTTGGCTGTGCAATGCAATCATTGCCACTGATATTTGTCTTCAGCTGTTCTAGAGCACATTTGCTTTGAGAGTATTAACCATTGATGTTTGCACAATTTGTGTTTTGCCCTTGGGAGAGTAGCATCTGTTTTTTGTAGGCATCTGCACCCAAGGTTTCATTCAGGCATTTTGGCGCTGTTCTGTTGCGTATGTGTGTGTGTGTGGGCGCGTGTGATTACTCTTGAAACGCGTTCGTTGCTTTCTGTTTCCATCAGACTAGCTTCGCAGGGCAAGCCCGGTGGGCGGCAGGCTTTTTGCAACACTAAGAAAAGCGAGCTAAGGCTCGAATCAACAGCAAGCCTTCTATATATTTGTGCTGACCAAAAAGTCGAGGAAAGCTGACAACCAACGAATACATTTCAATAAATAGTTCTCAAGTACACATGTTGGTATTCCTGTGTTTTGTTTCTCTTGTTTAGAGCATGTTTTTTCTTGTTGCGTCCTTCGTTTCATGGACTTATGTTGGTTTTCCCAGGAGCTCAGACTTTGCTGAAATGCGCCCATTCGGGCAGCAATCCTCTCGCTTTGGGTCACGCCGAACCGAACGTCTCGCAGGGTTCCCGCTGCTGTCTTCTAAGCCAGTTTGAACATCGCTTGTCATTTGCAGGGGCGTGACAAATACTAACCTTGTTTCTTAAACCACCAGTTGGTAGGTGGTTTATCGCAGTAGTGATAGGACTTGTTCCATTCCACCGCCACTTACTAACCACTTACAAGTCTCCGTTCAGTGGGTTGAAACCCACCATGGTTTCGATCACCACTCCCCCGACATACCCTTCATCGCTCGCCCCTTTAAGCTTCCCCAGAATTAGCTCCCCGCTCGATGTTTCGATGTTTTGCTTTTCTGCTTGGTCCTCCTTGTTTTCCACAAACCAAGCAAAAGAGATTCCTGGACCCTCAAACTACCACAACAGGGAATTCACCAACCATAGTTTTGTGGCAATGACCAACTTGCTAAGGAAAGTTTGAGGGTTCAGGTCGTTTTTGGCTGGGGTCCTAATCGTGCTGGTGCTCAGCAGGGAATGAGAAACGGAATGACCCCAACAATCCAACTGGTGGCTTCCTCTCTTTTTCTTCGTGAATCCCTATCCCTGTTGCCCAGTGGCGCCCTTTTTGCGCTTAAAAGGAAACTCACTCATCATTTCGGCAATCGCCAATTTTTGCTCCTTCTTGGAATTTTGAGAGCCACCAGGTGGTTTTTCTTTGGCTGGTCTGTTGATTCCAGCCTCCAGGCGGCTGGCAGAAGTTGGCCCGGGACCCGCCGCAGAGCCCCTGGTCCCTGGCGCTGCTGCGCGCGGAGCCTTCGGAGGCCACCTTCCGCCCGGCCAAGGCGCGCCGCGCGGTTTTGGGCGTCGGGCGGTTTTTGGTGGGGGGGCTCCAAATTTGGCTGTGGTGGTCAAAACCCTCAGTTGTTCAGTGGCCCCCTTTTCCCTTTTTTTTGGGGGTGGAAATGGTCGTCCCCAAAATTGGTTCCCTGTTTTTTTCAAGGGTCACTGAACAACTGAGAACCGCTTTGGATCGAGCCCATTTTGTTTGGTAGGTGAATTCACCACCCATGTTGGAAAATATATTTTTTGGTGGGGACGTGGGGGTACGGGATTTTGAACCATGGCCAAATGTCCCCAGGCTACTCGGGTCCCGAGTCCCGAGTTGTTGGGGGAGGGTGCCCCAACTAAAAGAGACTACGGAAAAAAGGGTACCTGAAGTCTCCATGACCCGAATCCAAAATAGGTCCATGACCATTTTCTTTAGGGTAATGACCAACCATGTTTACGGCTCATGGAGACTCTAGGGACCGATATTCTGACCTCTCTACTGGAGGACCCAGTCACGCCCCGAGTCCCCCAAAACTTGAGTCACTTCCTGGAGGTTTGGTGGGCAATTTTCTTTGACTAAATCGCAGGTTGGGTGACTTGTTGTTGGCCAGTCCACTCAGGAAGTGAGTTGGTCTTGGGTAAGTGGAGACGTTTTGGGTCTGGACCAAGTGGCAAAGAGAAAGAGTTTGGACTTTAGGCCAGGCCAGTCAGGAAGTGAGGGCACGTGGGTTTCTGTTTGGGGAATAGTTTTTCCATATAACATCAAGGAAAACAGGTGCAGACCTCATGGTTTTGCCCAGCTGGCTTCTGTTGGGTAGGCCAAATAGGAAACATCTGAAAATATGTTTTGCCAGCATCTTACCTTTGTCCAAGAGCTTCCAGAAGAATGGCACGCATGCAATCTTCTGCCGAACTTGTTCCGGGGTATAGCGAGCTCACCGTGATAAAGATCCTTTGCTTGAGGATCCCTATGAATTTTAGTAACCACATGCAGAATGTTTACTTGCTGGAGAGCATTTAATTTCTGAATAGCTCAAGGTGTGCAATGTGTACACGCTCATGGAGCAGGATCCCACAGAAAGCGGACAGCGATACTGACACGCGGACGAATATGGCCAAGACACCCAAGATGCCTTGAATCAAGGAGTATGCGCAACAAAAAGAGGCCCGAGCCGCGTCCAACACTTCCAGCGATTGGCTTCTACTGTGGATGGACGAAATCCTGCACCACCCAAGAAACCCTAGAATGATGATTCTCCTGTAAATACCAACAAACAATGGTTCCCCATGGTTTCCAAGTGGTGCGAAATGGATTTCGTCCATCCACAGTATGTTTGCTTGTGCGTTGTTTGCTTTTGATGTCTGATTTGAGTGAGTAGCTGAAAAGACTGAGATCCCGTCTCTGCAATGACCCATGTGGGCGCAGGCCCTTCTCGGGGTCGGTTTGCAGGGAAAGCACAAGGAAACGATGAGTTTCTCGATGCAGTTTTAGACCTCTGCATCATTTAGCGCAGGCGGGGTGGCTCACTACGCAGTAGTTTCCCATGTCCTCTTGGGCAATCGACCGCGGCTGATATGTATACATGTATATATATATATACATGTATGTTTCCACCCGATAGGTCCAACAATCGAGGACCCAGAGTTTGGGTTCTGGTGGTTCCCCAGAGATTCCAGTTGTAGTTCAGGGTTCCTGGAATGGCGCAAGCTGGAAGCGCTGGCGGTTTCCTTGTTTCCACTTCCTGAGTTCCTGAACTTCAAGCCTTTTTGCGTTTTGCCATCTTGGTGGTTTTTTTCCAGAAGTAACCAAGAAGTTTGGCGACTTTTGGTGTTTGCTTGGCATTTCGAGTGGTTCTAGCTCAACGGTTTGGTTCACTTTTTGTTGGCAAGTCCGCTGACATGAGTGCATCCAATGGGACAGACGGCAGGCCATGGCCCTGAACTCCAACCGGGGCTCGGAAGTGGCCTCGGGCTGAGATCCGGAGATCCGGAGATCGAGCCGAATCGAGCGAGCCGTGCTTCGCCTGGCCGGGCCGGGCCCAAAGGGTTTCCTTTTCTTCACTGTTCTTGGCATTTCTTTTAGTTTTTTAGTTTTTTGGTTCTGTTCATTTTTACTGGGGGTCTGCAAAAAACAAAAAGTTTTTTGCCAGCCCATACCAAGAGTAGAGATGTTTTGGAGGCCCTGAAAACCAGAAGCTGGCTGCGATACGAGGGAATGAGACATGGAATGAACTTGGGGATGCCCGCAGAAAGGAAACCATCAGTTGGATGGTTTGTTTGGGTCATTCCCTCATTTCCTGCTGAGCACCAGCAAGAAAAGGGGACTCCAACCGAGGGGTCAGAAGATGAGCAAAATGCCCTTGATCCGCCAATTTGTCAGAGCGAGCTCACCGATCCGGGAGTACAACGAGCGAATGCCATGATGCATCCTTTGCTCGGGGATTCCTTGTTCCAGGTTTTGGAATTATTGTCAAGCTTCATGATTACTTGAGTGTTGGGAAGTTGTTGCAATCTTTCTGTTATAGCCCACTTATAAGTCACCCGTTCTGTGGGGCTAGCCTTGTTATTCACCTGCTTATCTTGGCCGAACATCCAAGTACCGTTTGTTTCTTCCTGGTTGGTTCTCCATTGTCTTAGCATTGGCGCGACAAGTGGTTTGTCCTTTTTGACTTCCTTAAAAACCACCCCAAAGGGGTATCCTCAAAAACAGGCGTGAAGCGAAAGAAGCGGTGTCCGTGTATCAAGGGTCCAGGTGTCCATTTTAGGTCTCGGTCGAACATAATTAGATAGCATGGACGGCGCTGGTTTCCATTGGGGCGTATGTTTTGCCAGCTATTTCTCCAAAAGGACACCAAGGTTCTGTGGCCCCCTTCAACGATTTGTTTGACCACATTGGACCTTGTGCCAATTCTTGGCTGGTGACCACCCTTCATCTAAGATGCCGTTGCCAATGGCTACCCTTCCAATCGTGTCTAGAACATACTGTGGATGGACGAAATCCTGCACCGCCAAAGAAACCCTGGAATGATGATTCCCTGGTAAATACCAACACAAAAATCGTTTCCCATGGTTTCAAAGAGAAGCAGGACTTTGTCCATCCACAGTATGACATAGATAGGAATCAAAGAGATAGGCTTTTTGCTGCCCCCGGGACCACCTTCGGTGTCATTTGCATCCCGGGCAGAAGTGCTCACAAAGCCGGGTGAGGATGTTCAAGCCGTTGCGAAGCCGGTACTTGGCTTAGCCAAACCGCTGTTCATCATGCTCTTCTTTGAGGTGTGCCCATTCAAAAGAACTCAAAACTGGTGTTCCAAAAAATTGGCACCAACAAAATGGATCCAAAATTCGTGTTCCAAAAAAAAATGGCACCAACCGGCCCAACCACAACGGGCTTTCCAGAGGCATCATGTCTTGGTTCCCAGCCGTCTCCTTAGCTTCTTCGCCGTTTTTCTGTTTAGTGGGAGTTTCCGAATTTTTCGGCCACTAAGAGTGAGTCAAACTTTTGGGGGATCTGAAAACGGACAGCCCAGAGGCGTTTTTTTTTGGGGGGGGACCTGTGCCGAATCATTCAGTGCCCACTTTTGAAGCGATGGGAGCACGCCGAGGCGAACTTCCCAACAGAGCCAGCGCCCCAGAACCCGAGTCATCTCATCCGCCCCTGTCAGTGTTGTTTTGCTCACTGGGGCGTGGCTCGAAATTTAAGCGCTGGGGTTCCGCAGGTATTTGTCTTTGTTTTTCCATTTGAACTCCCACTTTCCCAGGGGGCCATTTTGGGTACGCTTTTTTTTGAGCCACAGCCACTTGTCCAAAGCGAATCGACCTTTTTCGACCTTTTGGTTTTTGCACTTTGGCCCATTCTTAGTCATGGCCCCAAAAGGTGAACCTTTTATTTCCAGGTCCTTTGGGCAACTGAGCTTGATTTCACTGTCAAAAGACGGTTGTTTCTCAAAAAGATGAGGCCCCTTCTTGGATTGTTTGACGAGCCAAGCTTGGCTCTCCACAGGTGCTCACTTTGTGTTGTAGTTGTTTTGCTTGTGCCACGACTTGTTTGATCTCTCGATGTTAGGACAAGTGGAGTTGCTTGGCATCCTTCTAGGGGTACCTTCCCCATACTTTCCAGGAATCCTTCTTTCTTGAAAACCTTCACAATCCCAGGAAAATGGCTGGCTTTTGAAAAGAAGGATGGTTGAACAGAATGGGACATCAACCCCTAGAATCCTTTTGTTTGTCCTGCTAGACCATCCTTTGGAGGGAACGCTCGGAGGGATCCGGGATTTCTCGGCGGGTTCGGTGTCGAAGGAACTCTGCCGGAGTTTGTTTTGCAGAAGGGCTTTCGAGAGCCCCAATGTCGGGCTTCCCTTGGGGCTCAAATGGTATGTGCCAGCCGTACTTTTGGGAACTGTGCCAAGTGTTTGGTGCAGATTTGATCTGTTCATTAAGAATCCATGTGCCCAGACTCGCTTTGGAAGAAGGTTCTGCGGCACCAAGCGATACTTGTCGGGATTCAAATGGGATTTGGGTTTGTGTTCTGTTTGAGAGCGCCCTTTAAAGGTGAGATTTCAATAGGTCAGCTACCATTTTGGGGGCCCCTCCATGTTTTGCAGATATTGGCGGTTTTTTGGGGGGTGCCCCCTTTTGTTTGGTTTGAAACGTCAGCAGGAAAACCGTTGCCCCAACTTTTGGGGATCTCATTGCCAAAGCCACATATGTATTGAGTCCCCAATTTGTTTGAAGACAACCAACGGGAAAATTGTGGCGCCTTTTTTTGGGGGTCCGACAAAAGACAAATATTTGGTCCCGGTTTGAAGACAGCTTGTATGGTCTGGGAGGTATCGCTCAATCGCTAGTAACCCTGCTTGTAACCCACCAAATCAATAGTTGTAAGTCCAACCTGTAACCAGGGCAAAGAGAATCGCCACTGAGCGATTCAACTCAAGGGAATCCCTTCCTCATTCCCAGCACCCTGGGTGATTCCCTACGGAGAGCAAGAAAACGGCGGACAACATAGGTGTCCTTTTTGGTTGTTTTTGCTCAAAACATAGACGGCCCTGCTTTACCTGGTGGTTCAATCATCTACCAGGGAAATCCATCTATTTTCCCAAAAGGACACCTATGGACAACCCCATCTTCTTTTCAAAAACCGATCGCTGTTTCTCCAGGGTTTTTGGTGGTGTTCTGGAAAGATTCGGATCCCTGGGTTAAGAATGGACATGGAAGCTACCCCTGGCTCATGGCGGGCGAGCGCCGAGCGCGCGCAAAGCGCTTCGCCAGGCTTTGGTTCACCCAAAACTTCTACCGGGGCGGGGAGAAGACGCGGCTGCGCTGGCCCGTGGCAGTCCTCGAGTGGATGCCGGCGCGAATCCGATCGATGGCCGAGTCGCCGAAGGGGCGGGGAGGGGCGTTTTTTTTTTTTGGTCGGGCGTTGGGGAATCCAACATTTGGTGGCCACAAAGGGAAGGGTTCCTGCGGTTTCTGGCCCCGAAGAAACTCAGACAAAATGGAATTCGCCAACCAGAATTTGGGGGCCACAACCCATTTATCAGGGGGCTGTTGAGGGGCGTTTTTCAGGGGTTTGGAGGCTTCGGTGACGAAGAAGCAATGTTCAACACTTTCCATTTGCGAGTCGGCTTCTGCCGAATCACTCATACTGTCTAGCATTTGGCCATCATGCCAGCGGCAAGTTTTCAATGGGACTTCAGGACTCATTGTCCAATTTTTCATCACGATCTCACCGATTCGGGGATACTTCACAAGCTTGCCATGACTCGCATGTCCTTTGCCTTGCGAATGTTCTTGAGATTCCCTTATTGGCTTTTGGAGTTCCATCTCAAATGCTGGGCCCCCAGGTCTCAGTTGTTCAGTGGCTCCCTTTTTCCTTTTTTTTGGTGGCTGCCCCACTAAAATGGTCTTGCCAAAAAAGGTTTCCCTTTTTTTCCTAGGGTCACTGAACAACTGAGAGGTTGTTTGCCTACCACATCCAAGAGGTGTTCCGGCTTTTTGGGTGGGGCATATCCTTGTAAACTTAATGGGGGATCTGCCGCTTTCGAGGTGGTTTCCTGTAAGTGGTTTTCCATGTCGTATCCATCTGGCGCAAGCCATTTGCAGATCGCGGGCTGCAGAGCAGACATGTGAAAGGTGATCTCTGGAAAGAGGTGTTTTTTTTTTTGTCGCTGCGATCTTGGCATGATGACAATAATGTTAACCCCGGATTAAAAAAACCCTGGTTGATTAATAAGGGGGCTTTTGCAGGGAACACCCCCTAATAATGGGACGGGCTTATTTCTCCTGGGTCAACATTAGTAAAATTAGGGGCCCGGGCGCTTGGCACAGACCCAGATAGTCCAGAGGATTCACGGAGGAAACTTACGACAAACCTTGTGGTGGATAGTAGATTTGGTGTTTGCCGTGATTCCCATCCTGAACGAATGGGAGTTTCCCAAAATGGTGGGCACCTGGTTTCTTAGTATTGAAAGGGAAACTAACAGGAAACCAACTTTTTTAGGGGAGCCCTATTTGGGAATTGGGGGGCAGCCCCCCCGCACTAATAGTCGTAAAACGCCACCGCCTCGTATTGTCATACCAAAAAACACACAATCATATTTGAGCTTACTGACTAGCCAGAGGTTCTCAGAAACACCCGTACTAGTGATTCTATTTCTTTCCTCTTCGCGCAAGGCGGAGTCCGGTTCTCAGAGCAAGTGGGAGGGACGGCCGATGGATCCCGCCCGAAGCAGCGAAGCATGCAGCACCCGTCAAGCGGTGCATCTTTTGAAAAAAGTACTCAGTTGCCCCAAGCGAACCTTTTGACCTTCTGGATTTCCCGTGTCTTCCATTATTAGGAATATGTGTTTTTCCCTGCTGGTTTTAAAGGGAATCTATAACTACTGGAAATATGTTTTTTCCTGTGGCCTTAAGCAAATGGAAGATGTTGGTCCAGTCTTAATGAAGGTGCCAAAAGGTTGACTAGGTCCCCCAGCTAGGTGCCCTTTCTCACCCTTTTTTTGGGGGAGGGTTCCGCTACTAAAATAGACAAAAACGAGAAAAAGAAGAATAACAAACCGACGGGTACCCTTCTGCTCTCCTCTCAAATCTAAAGGACCTACACAAGATAATAGGCCAACTTGGGTATGGGTCAAAATTAAACCACCAGACCTCAGGTTTTGGTCCATGTTTCCACTTACTAGGGCAAGCCATTTGGGGTACCTGAGGCCACGATTTGAAGGTTTGAGCTGCCTCCAATAGGAATATGTTTATTTTCCCGACAGTTGGTTTTAAAAGGAATTTATCATTACTGGAAATATATACAGTTTTCCTGGGGCCTTAAAATGGAAGATTGCCCCGTGCACCAAAATGGCACACCGCTACGAGGCGTGGTGACCGCACAGAGAAGGTCCTGTGACCTCTCGTTGGAAATCTGGTTTTGGAACCCTGATGTCAGGCAGACAGTCTGAACAAACGTGTGCGTTAGGTATACAGGCGAAACACATGTTTGGGGGACCGCAGGTTGAGACAACCCTACTTTGGTGCTTGGATGTTAGGACTTTCACTTTTTGCCAACTAATGATGGGTTTTCCATTAAGCCACTAAACGTTAAACTCTTAGCAGGGGAGCCGATTTCGCAACCGAGCCTATGTGTTGTTTCTGTGGTAGATGGTAGGGCAAGAACGCTGAAGGCCGCGGACCCCGAGAAATCCAACCCAGATCATCTGAAAGACGGGAACTGGACACCCTGGGGCCTTCGAAGCGACTTCCCTGAACCTGAGTGGAGTCTGACATCTTGACTAGGTCCCCCAGTAGTGCCCTTTCACCCACTTTTTTGGGGGAAGGTTCCCCTACTAAAATAGACGACAGAAAAAGAAGGGTACCCTTATTCTAACCTAGTTGATAATCAAGGGTGGCTGCGCACCAGGAAGACTTAAGGTCAGCGGCACTTGGGTGATAAGCCCCTTAAGGCGTTTCAGCTTGCGCCTGGGGTCGCAAGCAGGCGTTCACTGCTCGTTCTTGGCGAGTTTCACATGGAACCAGCTACCAATGAACAGGTACATGTTTGTGGCATGTACCGCATGGGCACGCAGCTAACACCCCTGATATGGATCTACCAGCTTGCGTTTCAATACAACACGTCGATGCGTTATCCACTTCCTGGAGAGGGGGCGTTTGCCTACTTAGATGGTCTGGGGGTTAGCTGCATGGTTAGTAACCCTAGTTGTAACCCACTTACAATGGTTGCAAGTCCCCTTTAACAGCAGGAAATATGCTCTTCCGACGTTCTGCGATTGCTCAGGCGAGATCCGGAGCCGCATGGTGGTAGCTTGGCCGCAAGAGGGGTGCAAAAGCGGACAGGACATTTGGCCATGAGTTTCAATAGGGAACCACCTCCAAAGTGGTTGGCATATGCTGCATATGTACACGTGCATATACATATGTATATATATATATAGGTTAGGGGCCCTGTAAGGGTACATGTTTGTGCATTTAGCACATAGGCACGTAGCTAACACCCCGGATATGGATCTACCAGCTTGCGTTTCAATACAACACGCCAATGCGTAATCCGCTTTCTGGAGAGAGAGTGTTTGCCCTGGTAGGATCATCGATGCGAGCTGACTGGAGCCCCCATCATACAAGTTCCGTTGGGATTTATCATGTCTGAATTGCAACTTGTGGCGACCCAGTTACCCATATATCCACTTGGAAAAGTCCCCAAACCGCAATTTCCTTGTTAGGATTCCACTGCGATATACCTACCTGTAGTCTCCATGACCCTTAAACAATGGGGTCATTACTCAAAATTAAGGGGTCAAAACCCAATTTTCTAAAGGGTCATGGAGACTACAGGTAGTCTTCTGCAAGTTAGCAAGGGTATGTCAAAATCGAGTTGGACTCCTCTATGGGTGAGCTGCTGTGTGTTTCAGTCCTGAAGCCCACGTGAAAAGGGCACCCTTGACAACACACACACGGACCCATTTTGCAATTTGACGAACTTGTGCCACGTTGCTGGTTGCTCCTTTCTTAGTACATTTCCAGGGCTTGAGGCTTTGAAGATCATGTTTCGCTTCCATTTGCTTAAGAATGTGTCTTAATTTCTCTGTTGGTCTTGAAGGCAATCTATCACTGCTGGAAGTATGTTGATCTTTGCCAGTGGACGCGAGCGCAAATGGGACGTGCTCCGTGGCGAACAAATGGGTTTTTGACTTTGGACGGACCACCCAGGGAGTGAGTGCAAGGCCGCGAGCACCGGCATGGCAACTTTTTGGCAAAGTCGCGAAGAAAGGACACGAAGGGCGCCAAGGCGCTTGTCAGGTGCCTTTCAAAGTGAATATATTTGTTTGTGTGTCTCTTCTTTTTTTTGCGCGCCCTTTTTGGGTTGGTTTAAAAGGAAAGCCAAAAGGAAACCAACCCCTTCTGGTTTGGGGGTCCCCTTATTTTGAAACAAACCCACTTTTCATTGTCTTAGGGGGAAATCCACAAATGCCAGCCTGCCGTTTCCCCCGCTTAATTGTACACCCATTGGCTCATTCCGGAAAAGGAGGGCCCTCTACAAATGCTCGCTCCCGGAGTTCCTGGACTTGAGTCACTTTTTGGGTCTAGACCATTTTAGTGGGTAGATACAAAAAAAGAAAGGTTCCGTTTGTTTGGGTTTTATTTTGTCCAATCCACGCAGGAAGTTTGAATGACGAGTTTTTGGTTTGGCTCCATGCAAATCCGGGCTTGGGTCAGCGTCGCCGGATTTCCTTGAAAGCATCGCGGAAGCGAGGTAGAGTGGTCCAGGAGAAAAGCCCGGGGCTGAGTGGCTGACGGGCAGGGTGGTCTCACTTTCCCAGTGCTATGATCAGTTGATCAACAGTTGCGTTGAATGATGGTCTTCGATTATCACTCGTTTCTTCAAGTATTTTAAGTTCTGCCAGGTGGCGGTAGTTTCCCTCGTGGAGTCCCACGCAATACGGATTAGGATAACTTGCAATTCGATCAACCCAGTAGGACCATTTTGCATGTCACTTTCAACTATGTTTTGACTTTCCATTTGCTGTTCGCTTTCACTGTGAGTTGAAACAACCGGAGTCTGATTTTTTGGGTGGTGGATCCAACCAAGAAAGCGTAAATGAGCTGATTGTCAAGTGGGTCCTCTACATTCACGCTGGTGCAGGCCCCGACACGACGCGGAACTATGCCGAGGGCCAATGAGTGTATTTAAATATCAGGAACCCCCACGAACATGCTTGCTTCCCTTCAAAACCACGCATTCGCTTCGCCACATCACTGGTTGGCAAAACGAAGGACCATGGAAATATGAGCGAGCCAAGAAATAAACTAATCAGCTACCGAACACAAACAACCAGCCCAATCAGCCAACCAAGCACTAGGCGGCTGGACAACCTGCAATTTTCATTGGTGATCAATTGGTTCTACTGCGACCCAGTTGGTTAAAATTTGGATCATAGCAAAACGTGTATTAACATACGTGTCCTTTTAAGGTTGGTTGTGTTGGAGATGGCCCTGGTTGACCTGGTTGTTCCATATTATCCGTTTGGGCCATCCATGTTCCTTGTTTAAACAGGTCAATTGTGTTAGACAGGTTAGTTGTGTCGGGCACGCTGGTTGACCAGGTTAGTTATGTTAGACAGGGTCTTCTTTTAGGCCATACATGTATGGTTCCGGTCGGCGAGCGGCCACCCCCCCCCCCCCGCAAATCCCCCCCCACCACGGCCTGGACCCTAAACCCTAAACCCTAAACCCTAAACCCTATTTAAGGCTACCATGACCATGGGGCGGGGGGTGCCAGACCACTACCATGTATACGCCTTGGTATTGGTAAAACCCGCGGCGCTCAGAGGACGCCACACTCTTCCAACGGACGGCGGACCAGTTTCGCAGGCGGCGGGAGCTCGCCCTCACGTCGCACGCGGCTGACGCTGGCCTGGGCCCCGGGGCTTTTTGATGGGGTGCTTGGATGCTTTTGGACTGAGCTCAATGGCTGGCTTCTTTGGTTACAGGGGACTTACAACCATTGTAAGTGGGTTACAACCACAGTTACTACAGCCATTTGGGCTCTGAGTGCATACAAACAGCTGACAAACAACCATAAGTGGGTTACAACCCCAGAGGGTTGCTTGGTACCTTCGGAGGTACGGAAGGACCCGTTTTTTTTACCCCCCCTTTTAAGCCATCCTCATGAGGTACCGTCCGGGACCCTCTGGGCACCAGGGTTACCAGAGCCCAAATTGGCGAGTGCAGCACTCCGAAGCGCTTTGTTGCGGCAGACTGGAAGCTCTTGCGGCTCTTCCGAAAGCTAAAGGCCGACGAGATAGCGTGGACATGCCTACAAATTTGAACCCTAAGCTGCCCCAACTGGTAAGGCAGCAAAAGAACGGGCCATTTGGGGATCCAGGTATGTCAAGCTTCCATTTGCTTAAGACTAGGTGTTTCCCTTGTTGGGTTTAAATAAGGAATTCAACACTACTGGAAATATGTCTTTATTTTTTCCTGGGCCTCCACCAACTGGAAGAATGGCGTGGCACTCTTCATCTTGGGTTTTACAGGATGGTTGTGGTCGTGACTGTTTGGGACCAAACTGAGAGCCTGGGTCACATCAGAGACTCTGGCTTGCAAGCAGAGTTCCTGATTTGCAAGTTCCCATTTCTGCTTCTTCTAGAACAAATCCCTGATATGGTTGCTTCCCCAGAGTTCGCTCCCGTGTTTGTTTGTTTCTTTTGCTTTTTTGGGGTTCCCTTTGTTTTCCACTAACCAGGCAAAACATATGTTTTTGCTGGGGTCCTAATTCCAGCCAAGATGGTTCGGCACATTGAACCGCAAGGAGAGTATTGAAGGCAAAGCTTAAACACACGATGCAACTTTCTGGCTTTCCTTCCCCAGATTTCCGTTGGCCTGCAAGGAATGACAACTATGGGAACCGGCCTTTAGAGGAACATGGCTGGTCGCCGGCGAAAGGTGGTATCTGGGATCCACGTCAGGGACGAGCTAGTGAGACCACTTCGGAAAGCTAGCAAACACGCAAATGATTGGTTTCCTGCCAGTTGCCCTTCAAATGGACACCGACATGGGTACCTGGACCCTCAAAGAACCCTTTTAAATTGGATATCGCCCCAAACCTATGTGGTGAATTCACTTGTCTTAAAGGGCAGTTTGAGGGTCCAGGTAGCCCTCAACCAAAAAGACACCCTTCAAGGGATGCGCTTTCGCAGGCCTTGGAGTTGCAGGGCCTTCTGGGCAAGGCACCGTGGACGGACGGAGCGGCTTCGCACTATCTGGCTGAGACCCGGGGAATGTGACAAACAAACTACCTGGATCTTCCAAATCATGGAAATTGCACGTAAAATCCGGAAACATGGAAATATCCGGGAGAACGGAAAAAAAAACAGAGAAGTAACCCGGAGACGGAGAACCCAGGTTTCCACTGGTTAAAATTTGGGCTCTTCAATGGCAATCCATAGGCGATCCTTCCTCCCTGGGTTACGAACGTGTTTGCCTCTAAACGACTGTATCCAAGGGTTTGGTGACAGGAAAGTCTGCAGGACATGACCCCAACACACCGTAAATCAGACGTTTTCCCCGTAGAACGTCCTGCCTAGATAGCCAAGTTGCTGCTTTGTTCCGTCACTGTTGTTGTTGTTTTTGGGTAAAGTGGATGGCAAAAGCAGCAACTGGCGATCCAGGCGTAATTTTTCAACCCTTTGATGCAAATTGCATTTCTTCCTTCACCACACTTCCGAAGCGGCTGCACCTGCGACCGTGCAGACGAATGCAGTCGATAGGGGTTTGGTTCCAAAATCCCGATGACACATTTCCGTGCAACAGGAGTGTCATGTCGGGGGGGAGCGAGGCAAATCAATACCCAGAAATTCCCTTATTGCCCTTTGAGCATGTCTTTTTTTTTGGGGGGGATCAAAAGGGGTAGGTGGAGGGACGCGTCCCGGGGCCTCCAAAATTGTTTTACATACAGTTTGGGTTCGGCCAAATACAGGTGGCTCGTCTTTTTCAGGAATCGGACACCCCAAACTTTCCTAGTTGGTTGCCATCCGTATGAAGTAGAATCAGTTTGAAACTTTTTGTGGACCGAGTTGGGCCAAGCTTTCGGCAAACAGATGCACATGTGGAAGGGACGCTCGTTCCGGTGCAGAGATTCCTAACGGAGGAAAAGGGTTTGTTTTGTTTTTGGAGTTGGTTCCCTTCTTGGCTAAACTTGACACCAAAAGCACATCAACCTTTTTGGAAGGTGCGATTCCAAACAAGAACCACCCAAAAGGGGGGCATCTGTCATTAGGATTCGGGACCGTGCCATGACCAAGTCCTCGCAACTTGGGCCGGGCGGGGGGCCGGTTTGTGCCAGGCCAGCATTTGTGCGCGTGAAGTGAAGGCTGGGAGCTGCAAAATGGCACCCTGAGGCTACCTTTGTTGGGTTGGTTTAAAGAGAAATCACGGGAAACCAACCGGAAAGTCTATCCACTGGTTGCGCCATTTCATGCCAAATCAGAAACCTTGTAAGGGGGCAGAGTCCAAGCTGGTCATGCTCCAATGCCCCAAGAGCGCGTGCGTTCGACTGAGCAGCAGGCGAGTGTTCGATGGCATCCAGAAGTTGCACACGTGATGGTGTCGACTCGTCGGATGATTACAGGGTGTTGTTTTTCCCAAGGTGAGCATTTGCCTTTAAGATGGGACACCGCCCTATGGCTATAGTCTATAGTCAAACTGAAATGGCATAGTCTAAACTGAAATGGCCTTGAAGATTCATCCTGAAATGGCATTGGCTATAGTCAAACTGTTCGGCCACGAGCAATTTGATGTGCCATGTTCAACAAATGTTGATGTTTCTTTGCAAGCCGTCCTCCTGACGGTTTAACTTGCAAGACCTTCATGGGCACAACCACGTGGTGGTTGAAAAGCATATGTCCCCTTCACCCCACAAATGAATCAGATGACCAATAAATTGCATGTAGCAGAGTATCAAGTTGCGAGTACAAGCATGCCCAGGTGAAAGTCATACTGAAGCTGGTCGCACCTCTCATCCGTTTGTGATGCTTGATAGTTCGAGTTGGCTAGCGGTTGATCTATTCCTTTTCAAGTCAGCACAATCAACGTGCTTTTTCACACAAATAGTGGTTGAACATCATGAACTGGAGGTCGTGCACTAATCAAAAGACGGCACAGAGACGCCTTTGCAGGGCCACAGCTGGCTTAGATGAAGCCTGATGTCCAGGAATGTGCCGCGCACCTTTGTTTAGAGATGCTTAAAAACCAGTGTTGTTGTTTGCATCCTGATCTAGGTTTGTTGTTAATTAAACATGAAGTTGGCCAAAGTCAAAAATGTTTTGTTTGAGTCGCAGTGTTTCAACTGCCTAAGCTGGGTCAACGGTTGGTGACATTTTACGTCTTTGCCCTTCTGAGTAAAACATTGGAAATATTTCTGATCCTCGGCTTGGGGTTGAACATTGCCCACGTTGGCTTGCTGCAAGATTGGGGGGATTCCTCATGTGGTTGATTTCCCTGACTTGGTCTTTCAAACCAACTCCAACAAGGGAATTCTCAAAGAACAAACATCCAACAAACATGAGGGGCCCTTGTGTCTGTCTGTGGATGGATTCAAAGGGAAGCCAAAAGGACACCAACCAGGGGTGCCTGTCTTTTGTTGGGGGAGCCCCCCAAATGGCTGGGTTTTCCTTTTCGTCCTCCTAAAACACTTGCTCCAAACCCGGGTAGATGAAGGTTAGCAAGGGACAATCCCAACCATAAATAGCTGCGGACATCCGCCTTCTTAACTCTTGAAGCATGGTTCTGGGATTACGACCTTTTTAATACCGGGTTTTGATTGTGACCACCTGGAGGACTGCGGACTGAGAAACGCTCCCTGCTCGGTCAGGCGCTGCTGGCCTCCCTTGGGGTTCCCAATGCCAAGTACGCAGCCCCAGGGCCGGGCCGGAGGCGGTTTTTCGGTTTATCTCGGTGCGAAGCATTTCGGGCTGGCGGTTGAAAGGCAAGGGTCGATACCTTTGTGGGGTCACCCAAAAAAATGGCCCTCCAAATTACCCGTAAACTGTGTTTTGTTTGCCATAAGAATGTGGGGTGAGGTCCTTTTTTTATTGGTAGTTTGGGGGTCCAGGAAGATTTTGTGTTTCCTGAGTCCGGAACATCGGTTCCCTTCAAACCGCGAGTCGCGTATTGGACGGCCATGTCATGTTGGCTTAGCACCATCGAGACAGCGAATTGAAAGGGCAGTCGGATTGTCATGACCCCTTATTAATCAACCCCAGTTTATTAACATGGGAGAGTTCCCCTCCAAAAGTGGTCTGATTCCACACTAAACCCAGGGACACCCTATTGCGGGGTCAACATTACGGCTTCGTTGAGGGAGATCATGCCCAGAAGAGGACAGGGAGCACTGGCAATCATGAGTTGCTGATTTGCATAGGGCAGGAACCGCAACCCAATAAAACCTAATTTACTTGGCTCAAGTACCAAGGATACCCAATCCACGGCCATATTTGAAGTTACTGGAGCCTTCCGTTGCACGGGCCATTGCTACTCAGGCATTGTTTCGCCCCTTTTTTTGCACCTCCTACAGCCTATGGAGCTGAAAGCACTGCCGCATGATACCCCCCCACCTTTTTTGAGAAAGTGACTCCTTCCCTGGGAAGCCTTCGGTTTTTGCAAGCCACTTGGTTTAATCACTGGGAGTTAAAACCATGACTCAACATGACTCAACATGAAGCAACGTAGCAACCAGAGCGGGGATCCTTAAAACGGGCCAAGGTTCAAAGGGGGGAGATTTAGTAGCCAAAGATATATAACGATCCTGTGCAATATGACCTTTGCTGCGTTTTGCTTGGATGTTAGGACTTTAACTTTTTGCCAACTAATGGGTTTTCCGTATTAAACCAGTAAAAGTTAGTCACTTTTAGCAGGGGAACAGATTTCGCAGCCGAGTGACTGTGGCACATCTGCCTTTGTTTTGTCCAAGTGCCCGCATTTAGGCCACATGAGGTGGACACGGTCCTGGAAGCCATCGTTGCCGGGCACCCAACGCTGGCTTGCGCGACATTGAGTGGCAGGCACGTTTTCAGGGAAACCCACTAGGGATACAGGGGGAACTTCCTGAGTTCATGAACTTTAAACTTTTTGGGTCTGGACCATTTTAGTGGTAAATAAAAAGTTCACACTTTTTTTTGGCCAACCCACTCGGGAGGATTCCCCCGTTTGATGCACCTTGACGTTTGACATGGGCAATGGCGCCAAGGGAATCCTCCCATATCGGGACCCGCTCCCTCCGTATCCCCGCGGAAGTTCGTTTGTCCATTGGTGGGGGTGGGGGTCCATTTCAGGCGGATGTTGCTCCAAAATGGAGGGCCCGGTTTTCAACCTAAAGAAAGCTCGAAAGACCCATCGATTTCCCGACAGCAATGGCTGTGGCTCAAAAAAACGGAATTCCAAAATAGAACCTTGGAAAGTGGAAACATGGACCACAACCTGCGTGACCCCTCCTGTTTAATGTTGAGCCACACCCCTATGAGGGCCTGTGTTGCACATTCCCATCGTTTGGTCCATGTTGCTCGGAGTTCCAGGTCGGTTCGCTTTGAGAGCCTGCGCGTCTGAGGAGCAAGCAGCGGATGACGCCTGTCACTACGATTGTGATGATGCTCAGCTGTATGGGCGTGAAAGTCTTAGCGATTTCATGGGGCTCTCATCATCGGTGTCCTTTTTGGTTGTTTTGCTAGAAAATTGGATGGCCCTGGTTTACCTGGTGGTTGAATCATCCACCAGGGCCATCTATTTCCCCTAAAAGGACACCTATGGCTCTCATGTTTTGCTGAAACCCAGGGGTGGTTCAGAAACAACTTGGTTCAACTATGGAGACCAAACATGGAACTGACATGCCCCGGTTGCACTCCTGATCGTGGCTTGCAGGTGTTTAGCAGCAACATATTTTTCACCAGAAAAAACATCTCTACCTAGAGTCTCCATGACCCTTTAAACATGGGGTCATTACCCTACATAATGGGGTCATGGACCATTTTTTTTTGGGGGTCATGGAGACAGGTAGTTTCAACTGGAAAGTGAACATGGCGCTTTGGTGTGAAACTAAGTCCCTGCAGGGACCTTTTCTAGGCTTTCCTAGTAGTGCCTTTTCTCACCAACTGTTTTTGGGGGAGGGTTCCCCTACTGAAGCAGACTACAGAAAAAAGGGTACCCGTATTCTAACCTCTCTGCTGGAGGAACCAGCACCTACAAAGGTCCTAAAGCCCGTTTGCTCGCTCGGCCGGAGGGATCAGTGGGCGTGAGGGTCGGAACTAACAAGGCACCTCTCTTTTCTAGCTGGGTATGCCTTTTGAGACGTGCGGAAGTTGGCATGGGAAACCCATCTTTTTGGTTGGTATTCTCAGGGGAATCGCTTCATTCCAGATCTGAACGCTGGTGCGAAATGGATTCGTCCCTCGTCCCCTGTCTGCATTTCGGGCTCCAAGCTCAACATGGTTTCTGAAAACCAATGTCCAGGGGTGCTTGTACATACCCCTTCTACATACCCCTTGGGCAAATGAACCCCTGAGAGGCCTGCCGATGTTCATAGCCCTCTCACCAAAAGGTTTATATGGCTGTGAGTCAATACCAACGGTATCATTTTGGGGTGGGTGCACCACTCATCTAGTCTACTTTAGTGGGGATTGGGATGTTCACTGGGGGTACGGATTTTTGACCCACAGCCATATACCCCTTATTAAAGTGGGCAAACCAGGGAAGCCAAGGGGCAGAGAAGCCAAGGGGGATGAACAAGGGGTATTTGTTTCCACCCTTAGACCATGGTTTCGATCGCTGATCAATTCTGAAAACATCCAAGGGTGTGCTTCCATGAAAGAGACCTTCGAGTGAGTTGGGGTTCGGTCGTCCCCCAGTAGTGACCCCAGTAGTGACCTGTTACCCTCTTTGGGGGGAGGGTTCCCCTACTAAAATAGGCTACAGAAAAAAGGGTACCCTTATTCTAACCTCTCTACTGGAGGACCTAGTTGTTGTCCTTTTGTTGGTCCCAAGACAAATATGTAAGGTGGGTCTTTGGTCAAATAAGGTGGAGGCTGTGGCTTCGGCAGGATGGTTTCGACTTCACCCCAGATCCGAGGTGTTTTTGTGAGGTGCCAGCCAGAATCCGGAAATTCTTTTCACGAATCCCTGGCAATCCAGATACCCTCCCACAGAGGTGCCATGGCAACGTGGGAAGGGTAGAAATCCAGGTTTGAGTGCGTGCCCTGCAGCCTTTCAGGACTATCCTTGCAGAACCAAAAAGCACAGCGCAAGCAAAAACAAGTGCTGCCCTTCTTGGTCATTCCCGCAAGGCTCTCCCAAATTTGTGTGGGGTCGAAGTGAATCCTTTGCGCGCTGTAGCCATGTTGGTGGCAACGTGTTGGCACTCACTCAAATGACATGTGAGGGGATCCTAGTGAAGTCCAGGGGCACAAAGTTGCGGCCAGTGGTCCAAACTTTAAAACCCGCAGCCGGACTTTTGGCAAAAGAGGGCCCCAGGAAGGCTTCAGACCTTTGGTCCTTGGCCTTTTTGCAAAAACTGTTGGTTTGGGGCCCGGTTGGATTGGGATTTGAACCGGCTTCCCCGGAAAAAAATATTAAAATATCCCACTGGGGAGCTGATTTGTGGTCCCGGACGCTTGGGGATCATAGGTGTGTTGTTTGGTTGTCTTGCTCGAAAAATAGGTGGTGATGCCTGGTTGAAACCTGGTGGTTGAATCAGCTACCAGGGAAATCCATCTATGTCCCCTAAAATTTGACACCTATGCTTGGGGCTTGGGGCCAAAAAAAGCCAAGGACTACGATCAGCATAGCCCTTCGAACACCCCCACCAGTGCTACCCGGATGCTGCCGGGAGCCTCAGCTTCACCTTCGAGAAGGCCCCTTAGGTTCTCGAAAACCACCGGGCTCTTCGACTTCACTGTGCTTGGCATGTTTTTGTTTGTTTGTTAGTTTTTTGGTTCTCTTGATTTTTACTGGGGGTTTGCAAAAAGGAAAGTGTTTTGCTACCATACCAAGAGTAGAGATATCGAGGGAAAACCCGGCTTATGAAAAGCGCACAAACCTACGGGTGTTATGGATTTTGTACGGTTTTGTATGGTTGTTGTACTGGGAAAAGAAACAGGTTTTGGTTGGAAAACCGTGTTTTTGGTGGGCAGCAGGCTCAAAACCAGCTTTTCTGCTTGCATCCCTTATTTTAGCGGTTCTTGGAGTGGAGGGGCTGCAGACGTCGGATCAAAAACGCCAAGGGCGACGTGCGCGAAATGCGATCCCTATCAGATTGCCGGGTTCTTGTGGCCCGGCAACAGTGACCACAATCAAAACTACGCAAAAAGCACGATCAAAACAGCAGGGAGACCTTCAAAGATTGCCTTGCCGCTTTAGATATTTCGACGCCCTCAAAAAGGGAATCCTGACGGGGTACTTGGACCCTTTGGGCTTGTGGTGGGGTCAAACCCTACAGTTTTCTTCTATTTTGCGGTGGACTAAATGTGAAAGAAGCTGAAGGAAAGTCCTTTTGGTGCACCCCAGAGGTGAGGCCAAGGCACATCCGAGCTAGGTTGCTTCTCGAATTGCAGAGGGTCGGACTTCTAAAGAGCCTAATGCTCTTGAGCCCGGGCCTTAACGGCTTAGCCGACTGTTCACCGCATGAGGCGAATGAGTGTGGGGGTGGTGTTCAGGGTACCATGTGTGGAGAGGTAGGGTACTGAAGGGAAATCAAAAGGACACCACCAGGTTTAGAGCCTCACCAAATTTGAGACATGCCCCCTACTCAAAAGACCCGCTGTTTTCAGGGTATTTTTTGGGAAAACCGATCGGTTTTCCATGGTAAATACCTCTTTTTTTAGTAGAGGGTCGACATGATACCCTGAAAAAAGATGGTATTTGGAGTAGGGGGTACACGATTCACATGTGTGACTGCTGAGGCGGAAAGCCTTATCTCCCACCACAGTGGCAGCTCGGCTGTCGCTTGAGCGGCGCAATTTTTCGGCCTGGTGCGTTTCGGGGGGACGAAATTCCTTCCGGACTGTGGATGGACGAAATTCCTTCGCACCACAAAGGGAAGGGTTGAAACCTTTCTTTGGTATTTTTGCCATGGAAATGGAATCATTCTAGGTTTTTTGGTTCCTTTTCTTGGTTTTTTGGTTTTTTGGTTTTTGGGTTTTTGGGTTTTTCTTTTTTGGTTTTTTTTTGGGGGTGCGCATTTCGTCCACAGTAGTGGGCCATTAAAGAAAGCCCGTCAAGCCTCATAAAGAAGACGGACCAGAGTGGAGACGTACCGCTATGGTTTGCTCTGCAAGCCTTGGCTCGAGAATGCAACGCCTCACCCATAGGGCAACTGGTCCCTTCTACTCCCAGGCAACATTTATTTGTAGCTGTCAGTGTCAGGGTTTAATCAGCCAAGTATCAATGGGTTGACGCCACTGCGGGCTTGTCGGGAATACGGGAATGAACCAATGCCAATGTATTCACTGTGTTTGAACTAGTTTGCACGTGCATGGGCTACTTGCCAATTGTGTTGAACAACTTGCTTGTGCTCAGTAGGGAATGACCCAGGGTGTTGGAAACGAAACTAGGGGTTCCCTTCAAGGAAACCAATGGGGATGGTATTTCTCGGGGTCACTCCCTCATTTTTTCTGAGCACCAGCAAGACAATATAGGGCTTTTGGGTCAGACCAGCCAGCCTTAAGCCCTACTGCGTGAAAAACTCCTTTGAGGCCAGGCATTGTCTTTGTTTCCTGTTCAGGGTGGGTATTTTTGCCACCTTTTGTGAGAGAATTGGCGACCCCCTCAAAAAGGAATCCTTCACTACGAGGGGGTCGATCAATTTTCCATAAAAGGTGGCAACCAACAAAAACTGTTCCTGTTGAACTGGCCCCTCATCAAGGGGAGCATGATGCAGACACAAGCAGCGAAATGGGCTGCCGCTATTCCACTCACTTCCTCCCATCCACTCAAACCTCCTGAGCTCCGTTTCTGACGTTCGTCATTCTTGGGTGTGGTTGCCATTTTTGTGCTACCTGGAGTCTCCATGACCCTTGAAAAATGGGGCATTACCCAAAATTATGGGGTCATTGACCCATTTCTCAAGGATCATGGAGACTCCAGGTAAAAAAAAACAGAAGCTCAGGTGATATCCCCAACAGCATGCAGTTCTGTTTTTAGTGCTCGCACCACCCCGCAGCCCTCGCAGAACCTCGTGCAACGCTGGCGGAACCCTGGTGGAACCCTGGTGGAACCCTGGTGGAATTCTGGTGGAACCCTTGGAACCTTACCACAGGGCCGCCCCGGACCAGCCCGGAGCCTATCTGGGCTCATCGACCCCAAAGGTTTCAGCTGGGGAAAAATGAGCTTGGCGACTTGTTTGGGCCAGCCACTGTAAGTGAGTCCAAGGGTGGGTGTGCTGGCACTGACTCTTTGCACGCTGCACGTCCCCGACCCGTTTGGCGCTCGAAACGCCTCGACTCCACTTTGGTGCAGGTTGCCAAGGGATGTTGGGACTTTAACTTTTTGCCAACTAATTGGTTTTCCATTAAACCACTAAAAGTTAAACTTTTAGCAGAGGAGCAGAAATCAACCGAGTCCAGATTCGAACTCGCGCATCCAAATGAAAAGGCATCGAGCTGATGAGTTTTGGCTTGCGACCCCGAGTCCCATGAAAGCTCTTGTTGTCTAGGTCCCCCAGCTAGGTGCCCTTACTCACCATTTTTTTGGGTTGGGAGGGTTTCCCTACTAAAATGGACTACAGAAAAAAGGGTACCCTTATTCCAACCTCTCTACTGGAGGACCTAGTTGTATTCTCCTGTGTTCCGTCGCGTTGAGCGTACTTGGCTAAAATCCGTTTGCACCACTTCGAAACTATGGTTGAAACCATTGTTCGTTGGTATTTACGGGGCATTCACCATTCCAGGGTTTCTTAGGTGGTGCAGGATTCTTTCCATCCACAGTAGGATTTAACTTGCAGTGAAGTTCAAGGGGTACCTATACTAGAATTGCTTATTTGATTCTGGTCGGTTGGTGAACAAAAGCAAATTTTGTGCCTTGGTTTGCGCGGGAGGGGGAGCCAGAAATGCAAACTACACTAGCACGACTGATCGACAAGGATGGTTCTGGCTCGGCGGAAGGTTGGTTGGATGGCCCGAAAGGTTGCAGGCGTGTGAATCACCAGATGCTAACCAGCAGCTTTGAAGTGGGCCCTTTTGGCAACCGCCATTTGTCCTCGTCATGTCTTCTTTCTCTCAGTCCCTGAGTTTCTGGAGATGATACTTTCTGGGTTTGTATCGGTTGCGTGGCACACAAACGGTCTGGACTTTGGAACAATCCTTCCGGGGGAGTACAAGGGCGCTTACTGGACTTTTAAAGGACCCA
Organism: Effrenium voratum; assembly: GCA_963377175.1. Classification (NCBI taxonomy): domain Eukaryota; class Dinophyceae; order Suessiales; family Symbiodiniaceae; genus Effrenium; species Effrenium voratum. The sequence continues at coordinate 481,275 of CAUJNA010000380.1, read as the reverse complement.
TTCCTTTTCTCCGCCGCAGTGACCCACAAAGAAGTGACAAGTCGGCAAAAGGGGAACGGTTTTTTGGGGTCCAGGTGAATGTGTCTTTTTGTGAGGGCGCCCTTTTTGTTGTGGTATTAAAGGCAACAGAAAACCCACGACTTAGATGGTCTGGGAGGAATCGCTAAATGCTTAGTATCCCTGATTGTAACCTACGTATGGTCGGAAATCCGACCAGGTGGATGGTCCAGGTGGATGCATCTTTTTGTGAGGGTGCCCTATTTGTTGTGGATTTACAGGGAAGCCTCAAAAAGAAAACCACGTAACCCTGGTTGTAACCCACTTATGGTTCTAAGTCCCAGCTAGGGCAAAGCGAAATCGCCATTGAGCGATTCGACTGACCATCTAAGCAATATCAACCCCTGATTCTTACACCAGTCACCCCACTTGTAAGAGGGGCACTTTCTTTTTGTTGGTTGTAACCCTGGTTGTACCTAGACTCTCCATGACCCTTTCAAAATGGGTCCATGACAGTAATAACCCAATTTTCTAAAGGGTCATGGAGACTCCAGGTAGCCTATTTGTGGTGGTAAATCCAAAGGCGAGTCGCCATTGAGCGATGCCTCATTTTTCTTCAGGCAAAGGCGCTTCAGCGTTGCCATGCCGTCGAGGCGAGTTTGTCCTGTTCGGCCGACTTGCTCCGGAAGCGGACCCCGAAACGAACCGATGAAAAGAGATGGAATTCACCAAGGATTTTGGGTTGCTCTCCAAACCATTGATAAAGCGTTCAGCTTCAGCAAGAGCAAGGGTATCCTCGTTTCCAAGGTGAGGGTTCAAAGAATGGGCGTCCAGGCAATGCAAATCACCAATCAAGGGTAGCTTGAGGCCACCTCTTCTTGGTGAGTTGGCCTGAGCTTTCACCAAACTCCCTGGCACCCTTCATCTTGCTACCACTAGGTCCCCCAGCTAGGTGCCCTTTTACCGTTTCTTTTGTTGGGGGAGGCTTCCCCTAAAATCGACTGCAGAAAAAAAATACCACTACCCTTATTCTAGCCTCTCAGATCTGGAGGACCTAGACCAAGGTACGGCATCTGTTTTAAGGGGACCCAAAATGGGGAAGCTGAACCAGTCTCGGAGAAACAACAAAAAACACATCCATGGGCAAGAACAAAACCCGGCCCGGACGTCAAAGTCTCCGATGGAGTGGCCACTTCCCAAAATAAAGATAACAATAAAATACCATAACGATTAAACAACAAAAAAACATGTTGTCATTTTTGGCGCCTACAACCCCCCTGCTGTTTGTTTCTTTGTTTGTTTGTTTTTTTTGGGGGGGGAGACATAAATTCTTGGCCCATCTGACCCCTTGTGCAGAACAACCCCCCCCACCCCCATTTCCCAACCCACCCGCCCCCCCACCCGCCCCACCCCCGCCCCTCCCCCCCTGGAGGCGCAGCCGGGCCGCTTCTACGCGCTGCTCAGCTTGGGCGAGGCCGAGGGCCTCAGGGCCGGGGGCCTCAGTGAGGGATCGATCCACCCGGGAGGCGCCAGCCCGGAGGCGCCCAGAGCGAGCCGGAGGGCGGGGAAAACCAACATGTGGGACACCTTACGGCCTTACGGGAAGCTCACTTCCTGAGTTGGTGGACTTTAGAATTTTTGGGTCTGGACCATTTTAGTGGTAAATAAAAAGTTCAAACTCTTTTTGGCCAGTCAACTTGGGAAGTGAGGAAGAAGCGAGCCGGAGCCGGAGCCGGGCGGGGAAACCAAAATGTGGGAAGCCATGTATCAACTTAGTTTGGTTAGAAACATGGGGTTATAGCTTGCTTCACTGCTCTCGGCATGCATTTTTGTGGTGTTTGGTTTGGTTCGGCTCATTTTTGCTGGGGGCAAACAAAACAAGGTTTTCGCTACCATACCACGAGTAGAGATGTTTTGGGGTACTTAGATGGTCTGCCCTCCCACCCTTTTCACATGGAACCTGACCTTCGGGACCCAGTCCCTTCAAAAGGCCAATGGCCCAAACCAGGACTCCGTGTGAAAGCTGGGCTTAGGAGACATGTTTCTTACATCTTACCAGGGGCTCCAATGTGAAGCAGACAATCAATACAAAAAAAACTATGGGGTCCTAACTCCAGAGGTACTTAGATGGTCTGCGATAGAAACTGTTTGAAACTGTTCTTGTTGAACATGACCCTCGGGCAACTTGGCGTGTTGTTAACGTGCAATCAAGGCCGATGTGATACCACATTCGCTAGGTGCCAACAGTTCAAAGAGTTGAGGGGAGGCTCGTCATTACAAATCGTTAGATGACTCTTGGGATGATGCTCAAGGAAATCAAGAGGTTACATGGAGGTACTTACTTTTTTGCCAAGGAATGTTAAGACTTTAACTTTTTGCCAACTAATTAATGGGTTTCCGTATTAAGTCACTAAAGGTTAAACTTTGAGCAGGGGAGCAGAAAGCAACCGAGTGTAGATGGTCTTGGACGAATCGCTAAATGGCCTTGGCCCGGGTATTTTTTTCCTTTTTTTTTTTCCCCTCGTTGGTTTTAAAGGGGATTGCCCGTACTTAGTTGGGTTGCAGGAATTCGCTTTCCGAGTTCCGTGTCTGACTTGGAACTTTTTGGGTCCGGGCCACATGTTTGCACTAAATAGTTTGTGTGTTTTTGTTGTTTTTTTTTTTTTAATGACTGTTGTCGGGCCGGCGGCCATACACTCAGGAAGTGAAGATTTTTCCTGGGTACCCTGGTTGGCTTACACGAACACTAAAAGGACACATCTAGTGGAGGTACCCGTGACTGGCTTCCATTTGCGTTTCAGTTTTTCCCCCCCCAGCTGGCTTTAAGGGGAGTCGATGTCACTTCTGCACGTTGTTTTCTTATTTTTTCCGGGGGGCTTAAACAAATGGAAGCAGGGTACTGTAGTTGGCGATGTGTTTGAGGTCTCGACCATTTGAGTGGCAAACGAATTAGGTGAACACTTGCTCGCGGTGTTTTCTTGAGATTGGAGTCGCCCAAGAGCCTCCTCTTAGCTCCACAAAGCAAATGGGTGGACTGTTGGCTGAACTGGCCCTGGCCACCAAAGGGAGGTATCAGTTTGGGATGGTGCGATGGGTGTCGCTTGGTCCCCCCAGCGGTGCCGCTTTGTGGTGCTATGGGTTTAGCGCAGCTGCTGATGTCAGCAGCACAAATGCATCAAGCAAATCATGGAAATTCATATAGATTCAACATGACTCAAGTATCAACTTGGTCTTGGCATGGGGCTGGTGAACCAGAGGCGAACCACTCGCCCAATCCCAGAAGCGGTCACATGCAGAAGTCCTTGTCTTGATAGCTGTAAACTAAGTGACAACCAGACTCATTTCTGTGAGACCAACTCGACCAGGCTGGAGATTTCATGGAGGACAGACACAAGGGGAACAGAGTTGTTTCCACAGGGCTCCTTAAAAGATCTCCATTTTGCCACCATTTGACACATGTTGCTTTTTCAACACCAAAATAAATGGAAACTGAAGGTTAGTACGGGACACTCCCCTTGCCATAAATAGCTGCGGAGTTCCGCCTTCTTAATTCTTGAAGCATGGTTCTGGGATTACAACCATTTTAGTACCGGGTTGATAGATTTTGCCACCATTTGAAACATGGCTGGCTTTTTCAGCACCAACATAAATCTCCATTTTGCTGGCCCATTTGACACATGGCTGGCAATTTTTCCACACCCAAAGAAAGAAGGGAACCAGCTCCATTTACCAGTTGCAAGGTTCGATCGGTGTTTTTCCCAAGCATCCGGATTCCATTCCAAGCCGGTGGCTCTGGGCCCCCTTGAGGGGTAGAGAAACTCAGGCCATCATGCACCGGCGCAAGTTGCCGGGGCCTTACGGGAAGGAGCTGGAGCTGCCTGCTGGCTTGGGGGAGCTGCTGGTTCTGGTTGGGCCCTTGGATGTATCAACTTAGTTAGGTTAGAAACATGGGTTATGGCTTACCTCACTGTTCTTGGCATGTTGTTTGTTTGCTTTTTGTTGTTTGGTTCTGTTCATTTTTACTGGGGGTCTGCAAAAAACAAAGTTTTTCGCCACCATACCAAGAGTGGACATGCTTGGGAAGCTGAGGTTGGTGTCCTTATCATGGATAGAAGCCTACTTACTAAGTTGGTTGAACATCCAAGTTATACGGCTATGAATATGAATGTGGGTTACCCTCCCAAATGGTTGGTGGAAGTAAATCCCCATCTAAATGATGTCCACCAGAGGGCCCCCAATTAAAATTTACACCCACGTGAATAAAGTAACCGACCATTTCGCTGGGTTTCTCTATGTTGAGGCCCTTGTGGCCAAGCCTTGGTACGACCTTCGAGGATTTGGAGCTGTGGATCGTCAGCCCTCGTGGTTTCATCAGGTCACCAGCATTGACCTTTCAGCGCTCCTAAGCCTTGAGGATTTTTTGTTGGAAGGGGCGATGTAGTACTGGGCGTGGCCTACCTTGGGGTAACTATTTTTTTCCCCGCCCTTGTGACGCTTCAATAGGTTCGGTTGGCTCATGGTCTTGACTCATAGAAAGCGACAGGATTCAAATTTCAACAACCACGTGCTTCGGACATTGCGGCCAGAAGAACCAACCAGACAGCAACTGTTGTTGTTGAACATGACCGTCGGGCAACTTGGTGTGTTGCTAACGTGCAATCAAGGCCGTTCTGTTGTGATACCACATTCGTTAGGTTCGAACAGTTCAGAAGTTGAGGGGAGGCTAGTCTGGTTTGATGGGACTGATACAAGTCGTTAGATGACTCTTGGGATGATGCTCAACGAAATCAACAGGATACCGCTTAGCCCCCAGCTCGCCGGCTGATACCGGGTTATTGGCAGACCAATCTATTCCCATGCCGGGCCATGTACAGCACATGGTACCAATGGTCCTGCGGCCTTTATAGGGGTTCCCACGGGTTGCCGGAAATGAGCGATTGAAAGAAAGAAATCAAGAACCAACTCATTTGGAGGCCCAGCTTCGACACACTCCTGGCAGTGGCACGTCGGTTTTTTGTTTGTTTGTTTGAGTTGTTTCCCCAAAAGCTTGATTTTGCTAAAATACATATTCATTTTTTTGTGTTCCCTTGTTGGTTTTGAATGGAATCTATCACTATGTTTTTGGGCACCCCCTTTTTTAACCTTGTACGACTTAAAAAAAGAAGAAACACAAACTTACCCATGCTTTTTGTTCCAGTGGGCGCCTATCCGAAATGGAAGAAAGTAATCTAGGATCCGAGACGCCTTGCGGTTTTATCCGAATGTCCGTTCGCCAGCTTGGCCCAAAGACGGCTGGCAACACGTCGCTTGCAGTGACTCTGAAAGAGCCTGGCCGGAGAAACAACAAAAACAAACAGCTGTCAGAAACACGCCCCAGGAAAAGAGCAGCATAAGTTGCTTTGTTTGCCGGTGTTCCCTGCACAGAGGAAACCTACAACATATCATCCATTTCCTCGAACCCCTGTGTAGCATAGATTTCCCGGCCAGGAGCTTTGTTGGTAGTGGCCAACACTGGGGTCAATATTTCGACAAATTGTGGGGCTGATCAAAGTCAGAAACTGGTTGGTGGTGTCCCCTTAACCTACCACTTGGGTGACTTTGATGGGGCCAGCAACATAAAGTTTTGAGCTGGGTCAGTCCAGCGGTTGGTTCGCCGCGCTTTTCAACATGTCTGGAGTTCGCCCGAAGTCGGGTGAAACCGAGAAGCTGGCAAAGCCGATCATATGGATCCGGACCCCCTGAATTGGTGTTGTGTGTGTGTTTTTGTCTCTTGAATAGAAACCATGTCGGGGTGCATCTTTCTTTAGCCGCCCCCCCAAAGTTGTGTTTTCCTTTTGGTGTGCAATTGAAAAATCACCGGCCTCAAGCTTCAAAACAAGGCGAGCCACCCATGTAAACTTCAGCCACCCTGGGCCTATCAGCCTGGGGAAATGTGCCAAGAACATATCCGCTTTACTTTCCCAGTTGAAACGGGTAAGTAAACACAAAGTTTCACTGCTAGGAGACACACATGTTAGATTTGTTTTTCGCACCCGCCTCACCTTTTCCCTTGTATTTCCAAACCCCCGGAGGGAAAAAACAAAAACCGTCGTGAATCCTCGACAGAAACGTCACATGGGCGACTCTCGCCATGTGGCGCAAGCTGTTTTTGGCAGCTGGCCTGCCTCTCCTTGCCGCGGATCCCGTGCTCTTCGCCGACCTGCGGCCGAAGGCTTCGTGGGACGTGGGACGCGGGACGCGGGAAGTGCTGTTAGGTGCCCCAGCTAGGTGCCCTGTCTCACCCCTTTTTTGGTTGGGAAGGTTCCCCTACCAAAATAAACTACAGAAAAAAGGTACCCTTATTGTAAGCTCTCTACTGGAGGACCTAGGCTGTTAGCTGGTCGGCTGAAGGCACAACCAGCCCACAGGATGCCCATGATAATGTTGACCTCAAATGAGTCAACCCAGTCTATTTTTATCGGGGGGGGGTTGTCCAACTGGGTTTAGTGTTTGGAATCCGACCACTTTTCGATGGGGGGGCCTACTAGTAAACTGGGGTTGATTAACCTGGGGTGAACACTACTGGAACTTGAGCTGTTTGGTGGGCAATGTCGACCGTTGATTAATACAACCCCCGCCCCCATTATTGATCGGGGTCGCCCCTGAAAGAAAGAATCCCCACGAAATAATAGCTTTCTACCCGCTGCATTCCAGTCAATGGAGTAGCAAGCCAGTTCCCTTGCGGTCTTTAAAGGGGGGTTCCCTTGTACCTGCTCCACAGGGAGATGGACTCACTGAGGCCAAGGATCCTTTGGTACCTCAGGTACAAAAGGAACCCTTTCAATGGCTCCATCCTAGGGTACCAAGCGATCCTTTGGGACAAGGATTCTGTTCGATTCCTTGTGCTCACCCCCCCTCCCAAAGGAAAAAAGCACATAAAAAATAAAACAGAGAAACAATCAAACACAAATCGGAAGAAGCACCCAATACGATGTTGCGGTGCACCGTTGCGGTGTCTTCTGGCGAATTTGATTGCAAGCTTCCAGCCCTTCCAACGTGCCAATGGACAGCCATCGCAGGACCATTTTGTCTGAAGGACTCTGCCACCGTGGCAGATGTAGACCCATGGCCGACAACTTCGACAAGACTCCGTGGGTTTGACTGGATTTGTAGCGAAGTGGGTTAGACTACAGTTGGACCGATCCCTTCAGAGCCTTGTTTGAGTGTCTGGTGCAGATGGTGATACAAGTGACTGGCTTCCATTTGCTGAAGAATATTTTGTATGTGTCCTTGTTTGTTTTGAAGGGACCCTGCCTCTACTGGAAATATGCTCTTATTTCTTTTGCAGGGGCCCTCTGCGCAAATGGCTTGCCAAAAGAGTTCATGGTCAACTCTGCTCAAGTGAAGCTCGCGAGAAAGACTCAGGTGGCGGACTTACTGGGCAACATGCGCACCAAGCGCCCTGAAAGCCTGAAAGCTGGGCCCTGACAGTGCCACAGAAAAAGGGGTGATTGCCTCAAACTGGTGTTTGACAAGCAAGCCCCCCCCTCTTTTCAGAGGTACCCTAGAGTCTCCATGATTTCTAGAACAAGGGGTCATAACCCCTTAATTTTTGGCAATGACAGGGAGACTCCAGGTATCTTGTTTCAGGGTCCCGGAGGCTTGAAACGCCTGAAGTCTCTGCCGATGGCGACGGCAAAAACGTCAGGACTTGGAGCCCAAGGACAAGGACCGGAGCCAACTTCGCGGATGTGTTTGTTCCACCAACTAGGTCCCCCAGCTAGGTGCCCTTCTTGACCCCTTTTTTGGGGTTCGAGTTCCCCTACCAAAATAGACTACTGAGAAAAGTTGGGAAGGTTCACGAGTGTTCCGCCAGGGTTCCACCAGGCTGCGGGTGGTCTGGGTGGTTTGAGGTAAGGTTCCACGAGGGTTCCACCAGGGCTGCCAGGGTGGTCCGGGGTGGTTTGAGGTAAGGTTCCACAAGGGTTCCACCAGGGTTCCAGCAATTTCTTCGAGGGCTGGGGTGGTCTGGTTTGAGGAAGGTTCCACGAAAATTCCACCAGATTTCCACTAGAATTCTGCCAGGCTTTCACCAGGTTCTGCGAGGGCTGCAGGGTGGTCCGAGGTGGTTTGAGGTAAGGTTCCACAAGGGTTCCACCAGGTTTCCACCAGAGTTCCACCAGCCGTCGTGCTCCGGACGAGGGTTCCACCAGGGTTCCACCAATTTCTTCGAGGGTGCGGCGTGGTCCGGGGAAGGTTCCACGAGGGTTCCACCAGGTCTTCACCAGGGTTCCACCAGCGGTCCGGGCTGGTTTGAGGTAATGTTCCATGAGAGTTCCACCAGAATTCCACCAGGTTTTGCAAGGTAAGGTTCCATTCCAGCACGGTTCTCGCAGGGTCCCACGAGGTTCTGCGAGGGCTGCGGGGTGGTCCGGGGTGGTTTGAGGTAAGGTTGTATGAGGGTTTCAGGGTTCCACAAGATTCTGCGAGGGCTGTGGGCCCTGAGGTTTCACAGGGTTCCACAAAGCTCTGCAAGGATTCCACACTGGTTCCACAAGGCTCCACAATGCTCCACCAAGGGTGTGTCGTGCGCCCGTCGTCTGAAAAGCCATCGGATCAAGATCGCTTTGCTCATGGGCGGAACACTAAGCAAAACCGAAATCAATGTTTTTTAGCACACTTTCATTGTTTTGTGACTTGCTCACTTGCTCAGGCAAATGTTGGCTTTGTGGCAAATCAGATCACGTCGCTGCGGAACTCACGGTGCAGCAGAGTAAATGCTTGGCATTGCTGCTTGGTTCCAAGAATTCCACGAGGCTGCGACGGCTATGAGGTCAGAAGGTTTCCACCAAATTCTGCAAAAGCTATGGGGCAGCCCTGAGAAGTTTCACGCTGAGCTCAACTAGGTTCACCGGGCCTAGGTCGGGGCCCGATTACACTGTCGGCCAATTGCACCGTTTGGGCCCGATCGGCCCCGATTGCGCCACGCGCCCCGATCGGGGCCCGACTCAGTCGGGCCCCGTCAATTGTACCAAGCTGGCATCGCCTAGTTTTGCTATAGATACAGTTGCAATCCGCATACTAAAAAAAACCGGCGTTGAGCTACAATATGGGTGCGTGGGGTTGCACCACGGGACGATCGGGCCCCGATTGCACCGTCCCGATCGGGCCCCGATTGCGCCGTCGGGCCCCGATCGGGCCCCGATCGCGCCGTCGGTACCCCGATCGGAGCCCAACTCAGTCGGGCCCCGTCAATTGTACCAAGCTGGCGTCGCCTAGTTTTGCTTTGCCATCCGCATGCTAAGGAAAACCGGCGTTGAGCTATAATATGGGTGGCTGGGGTTGAACCCGGCCCGATCGGGCCCCGATTGCACCGTCGGGCCCCGATCGGGCCCCGATTGCACCGTCGGGCCCCGATCGGGCCCCGATTGCGCCGTCGGGCCCCGATCAGGGAGGATGGTCCCGGGGCGTTCCGCAAGGATTCTGGGAGGGTGTGGTGCTGTTGGGGATATCGCCCGAGCTTATTATTTTTTTTAAGAACAAGACAAAAACTGGGAGAAGCAGAGCTCATCTTTGCGCCTGCCCAAAGGCTCACGACTGGGGCCGAATCAAAATGGGTTGTCTCAGGGCCCGAGGGGCTGTCCCGAAAAATCGGAGCCTCCCGCAGGAGAGTCCATGAACGTTGTGGTTGTTTCTTTCTCAGGAAGTGTTTGTGGGAAGAATGGTCAAGCAGGATACCACAGATATCCCCCGAAGGTCTTGACAGGTGGTCAAAATATGTGAGATCTACCTAGACTCTCCATGACCCGAATCAAAAATGGGTCCATGACCAACCATGGTTTTGGGTAATGACCAACCATCTTTTAAAGGGTCAGAAGAGACTCCAGGTACATTTTAGATGCAAACTAACTGTGGCACTTCACTAGTTCTTGGCATCTTTCTGGGTTTTTCAGTTTTTTGGTTCTGTTCATGTTTTGACCGGGGGTCTGCAAAACAAGACTTTAGGTTTTTCGCCAGCCCATACCAAGAGTAGAGGTAGCAACAAACCTAATTGTTTTTTTTGCAGACCCCCAGTAAAAAATGAGAACAGAACCGGAACAAAAATGCCAAGAACAGTGAAGAAGGTACATGTATGGCCCAAAAGAAGACCCTGTCTAGCGCAACTAACCCGGTCAACCAGACGCGCCTTCGGTTTTTCGCACGGGGCTCCGTAGGACTGGTGCCTCGCGGAGCCCAGCACCACCTGCCTCGCGGAGCTGCACGTGGGCCGCTTCGACGGGGCGCAGCAGCACCGCGCGGCGGAGGAGCAGAAGTGCCACACTGCCAGGTGTTCGGGGGCACCAATTATTTTTGGTCCAACTTTTTTTTGGGTGGCCCACTAAAATGGTCCAAGCCCCAAAAAGGGTCCCCTTTTTTCTCAGTTTTTGGTGGCACCTTTGGACAGGGGGTGCACTTTCCCCAGTTTTTGGGGGTGCATGGAACCAAACCCTAGGGAGTTCAACCAATTCTCTTTCAGGGCGCCAAGACCTTTTTGCAGGACTTGGGCATTTTCTGGAGGTTTGGTGGGCCATTTTCTTGGACGAACTCGCGATTTTGGGTGACTTTTGGTCAAGGGGGTCCCTATGTGTCCCTTTTTAGGTGGTCTTAAACATCACCTTTCTGGTCCATGAAAGGTGAGTAGCCCTTGGTGGGGGTGATGTTTTAAGGGGGAATATAGGGAGCCCTGGTTTTCCAACAAAATTTTGGTGGCCCCACTAAAATGGTCCAAGCCCCAACAAGGGTCCCCTTTGATTTCCAGGGTCACTGAACAACTGAGTCCCCCCAGCCTCAATCTCAACGTTGGAGCGCTGCGGCAGCAACAACATGGACGTGGCTAATATTTTTCCGCTCTTGTTTGCCGCTCTCCGGAGGAGCAGCGCGCGGCCAATGCCTCGCCGCAGGCGGGCTCGGGCTGGCGGGTTCGGCGCCTCGGGGTGCGCTGGCTGCTGCGAGAGGTACTGTGGATGGACAAATCCTGCACTAGATTGAAGCCATGGGAAGCCATTTGTTGTTGGCATTTATATAGGAATCGTCATGCCAGGGTTGCTTAGATGGTGCGAAATGGATTTCGTCCCTCCGCAGGGAAGGAGGAGTTTGAACTCCCTTTAAGGAAACACCCAGTAGGGTGAAAAAGGGGTCATTCCCCCATTCCCTCGGCTTTGGTCCCAGTTGCTTTGGTGCCCGGTTTCGGCGGTTTCGGGCGGTTTCGGCGGGTTCGGAGTGGGTGCGCCTTCGGCTGCGTGAGAGGTGGGGAAGGAGGATGTTGGAACCCAGGCATTTACAGGAAAGAACCATATCTTAAAGGATTGAAATGACATTTGCGATAGGATTCCCGAAGAAAGCAAACAACCAGACAAATTTAAAGAAAACAACCAGTTGGAGGATGAAAAAGGGGGTCATTCCCTCATTCCCTGGGCTTTCGTTCCAGGCGGCTGGTTCGCTGGCTGCTTTGATATGTAGGGAAGGAGGAATGGATTCCCTTAAAGGAACCAACCAGTTGGATGGTTTCTGTTGTCATGACCCAAGGTGTCGGGAATGAACCCATTGGTCCATCGGTCTGAATAGAGGAAACCACCAGTTGGATGGAAAGGTTTCGGGGCGGCGCCTCGGGGTTCGCTTGCTGCGAGAGGTGGGGAATAGAGTCTCGATCCCTTCGAAGCTTTAAAAATGGTTGGTCATTACCCTACATATTGGGGTCATGCCTGGAGTCTCCATGACCCTGGAAAAATGTGGTCATCGCCCTAAATAATGGGGTCATGGACCTATTTTTTAAGGGTCATAGAGACTCCAGGTGGACCTATTTTTGATTCGGAATTCGGGTCATGGAGACTCTAGGTCCAGGGATTCCCTTTAAAGGAACCACCTATAGATAGCCAAGTTGCGATCGCTTTTTCAGTCACTGAAATGGGAAAAAAACAGGAGCAACTCGCGATCCAGGCAACCAGTTGGATGGTGAAAATGGGGGCATTGCCTCATTGCCTAGGCTTTGGTCCCAGGCTTTGGTCCACCACAAGGTGGATGCACAAGGGACGGTTTATTTTGAAGGTCAGCAGCCATTTCTCATTCAAGCACCAGAAAGTTCGGGCTTCGGGCTTCGGGGGGCGGTGGAGGGTGGAGGGTGTGTCTCGTGTATGGCCTTGGGTATTGGAATCGGTCCATTGGGGGGTCCAGGTTGCCCTTAGCAACTCAATTGCCGGAATGGGTTGCGGTTCATTCACGTGACTTGGGGTAGACTCCTTTAGTAGCATTCTTTTCCGCCAACGTTCTTTTCAACAACCCGCCATTCCCCCAGACCCTTCGGTGGTTTTCTAGAAAGAGGGATATCTGGAAAGAATGGAAATGGAAGTCACCCCTAGAGGTGTCCTCTAAAACATGACATACCCATTTACAACCAAGCCCACCAGGGCGACGCTTTGGATGGGCGGGTGCACTTGCGGCTACTGGCGCTGGTCACCACGGTCTGGCGGAACTTCGGGCGACGCCAGCGCGGGAGCCCGATTTTGGGTTTTTCACGCTCCCTACTTAAAGGGGCATTCTACTAAGGAAGTGGTTAGTAACGGTGACAGTGAAACAACCTACTTACCATGGTAAGGAGTCTCCCAAGTGGATTAGAACCATGTGTTGCTAACCACTTACTAAATTCCCAATCGCTCCTTCAAATAGTTGGCATGGGATGACCATTGGTTGGAAAGCCACTAAAAAGATGAGATTTCTCTCATGGGAAAAGTTACCTATGGTCATTTGGGGCCGGGAATATTGATCAACTCCCATAGAGTCCATTGTTAACTCACTCCCCTGAGTTCCTCTTTTGGGGATGCACCATTTTAGTGGTAAATGAACATTCTAGAGTGTTCTTTTGATCTCATCCACTCGGGAAGTGAGAAATTGTCAAGCACCATATTCCGTGTTTTCATTTGTTTGGACGTATATTCCATAAGTACGACGCTTATTTCCACACTTCTTTGTTTTTTGTTCATAGATCAACGTTCTCCCTTGGATGACATAGTGTTTGGATGGGTTTGATCCGAGCTTCCGTCCGAGAAGCGGGTGGACCTTTTGAGGGGCGGGGGGGTCAAGCTCGAAGTGTCCCATACATACCAGTGGACTTTCATTTTCCTCCCGGGTGGTTTAAGGAAAACTTATATTCTGACCGTGGCTATGACGAATGGAGATAAAACGTCCTGCTCGCATGGGGATGTCTCATTGCTTGGCCCTAGAGGACCGCAACCGAAGCAAAAAAAAGGACCTGACGCTTAGATGAGCCTGGAACCCAACAGCAAGCGCTTTGCGGAAGGTCCTCCCATAAATCAGCGCCGCTCCCACCTTCAACACAATGATCAAACCACAAGTGTCGACAACTGGGAGAGCTGTCGTTTTTCTTTTCCAGGGACCAATCTTCTGCGCTTGTGAAAGTGTCTTGGGAGCAACCCTGAAATAAGGGTCCTTGACTTGCGGATAATAAGTTTGTTCATTCAGGTCGGGAAGTTCCATGTGGGTGGATCCACGTGCCGATGGCCAGAGAGTTAGACCAGACCTTGCCCATCTTTTTTCTATAAAAAAACCTAGGACCCCCCCCACACTTTTAGCAACATTTTAAAACAGCACCTCAAACAGCACATTTTCAAAAATCAACATTTCAAAGCAGGCAATTTCCTAGTAAGTTCATCCATATTTTAAAATTTAAATTTTAAAAAATAAATTTTCAAAAAAATATAAATTTTAAAAAAATAAATTTTACAAAATTTTAAAAAATAAATTTTAAAAAAATAAATTTTAAAAAATAAATTTTAAAAAATAAATTTTACAAAATTTTACAAATAAATTTTACAAAAAAAAATAAAAAAATAAATTGTCAAAAACATGTTATTCCAAAAATTATGATAAATTATTATACAACACATTTTATCACAAATTTTGTAGACATATTATGGGCAAGGTCTGGTTCATTCGTTTTTTACGGGCACCATTCTTCCTTAATTCTTTCTATTATTTTATCACACGTTGTTTCATTATAAATATTACTTCCTATTTGTTTTCTAAACATTCCCATTATTCCAATTGCACGTGTTATTGTACATCTAAGTTCGTGAGTTTTATACTCATCATTTAAAAACTCATTTAAAAAATCAAACAATATAACATATTTTAAACGTTTAATCTTAAAAGAAACGTTATATAATTTTTTTACCATACTATAATACTTAAAAATAAAATCATTATTATATCCTTCGTCATCACACTCAGATAGTAAATTATCAAACCCTTCTATAGTTAAGAAATTATTCATTACAATAAACACAAATATTTCTAAATCATCATCAAGAGTTTCATTATTTATAATATCAATATCTTTGTTATTCATATCATCAATTTTGTTTATAATTCTATTGCAATTATTGCATATCATGTAATGACAAATATTATTACAAACGCCATTTGTAAAACCGCGTTCAATTGGTAATTTTAGCATTTCGCAGTCTTTGCATTTATAACTCATAAACTTTTTTCAATATATTTTTAGCATCATGGACTGTATCACTCATCAAACTATATAATAGTATTATAAAATATTTATTTAAATACTTTTTACAAGAATTTTAATTTTAAATTAAAATTAAATTAGTAAATTAAAATTATAATTAAATTATCATAATTAAATTAAAAATTATCATCATTTACAACTACAATTACATAGTTTACAAAATGGGATGATATTTTCTATTGTATGAGTTAATTCATTATCTTTTCGTTGTGCTGTTAGATTAGTCATTATATTACCATTTTTCATATCAATAGTAAAACCACATCCGCAGTAATTACATTGATTATTTATATTATCTAGAAACCATTGAGTATTTACATAACCTTCTCTAGGTATGCTTCTTTTTGCTTTCCTGTCTGGTTCCTTATAATTCAAAATGTTCCTTTCAAAATAACTCATAATACATTTTTGATTAAATACATCATCAACATCCTTTGTATATTTATAAAATTTGACTTTGTTTAAATCACGAGCACGTGTTACCGCTGTAAAAATCCATTCTGGATAATTCTTTACCAAAAAATGATTATAATCAAAAATTGTTATGGTGTCATCAATGCTACTACCTTGAGTAGAATGACATGTAGAGCAAGAAGAAAATATAAAATTGCTTCTTATTTTTGCAACTTCTACGGATTGTAAAATTTCGGTTTTTACATTTTTTAATGTAAATATTCCATCACTTCCAATATGAACTATTTTATATTTGAAATTTACATTAAAAACTGACGTTTTAGTTTTAGTATATTCTCTACAAATTAAAAATTCTCCTACTTCATATTCAGCCTTTCTATTTTCTATCTTTCTAATTTCATTTGATACATTTTTACAGGTTGTATTCAAAAATGCTATGTTGTTTTTGGAACTACTTATGTCTGTGGTGTATTCAAAATATTTTTCAATAATAGTTTTAATTGGTAATTTATTAATAAAAATATCATATTTTATATTCTTGAGTTTATCCTTATCTTCCTGTGTGTTAAGTCTCTTACATTCTTTCAATATTATATTATGTGTAAAAATATTATCTATAATATTGTCAGTGTATAATTCATAGTCTTGAGTATTTGTTATTTCTTGCACTGGTTTTAATTGCTTGGTGTCTCCTGTTGCTATTATAATTTTGTTGTGCTTATTCTGTTCTACAAATTGTTTTATTCTCCAGTATATATTTAAATTACTAAAATAGATTTCATCAAATACTATTACATCAAATTCTGTAAAATCAAATGGTTCTAATTTAGCATCTCCATAATTAATACCAAAGAATTTATTTATCGTCATTGCTTCTCCTTCAAATGCCTGTAATAGTTTATTAGTAGGACAAATAAAAATTACCTTATAATTTTTATCAACCATTTTTTGACATATATATGATTTTCCTGTGCCCGGTAGTTCACCTCTGATCATAATAGGATTATTCTGTTTAACAATCTCTATAATGTTATCAGTGTCGTATTCATCTTTAATATCAATAGTTTTACTTTCATAAACTGGTATTTTTATTAATTCATTATTTACAACGTTAAATTTTACCGTAGGTAAATTAATTTCGTCTCTCTGCTTTGAAACTTTCCAACCTCCTATATCATCATGAAATTCTAATAATTGCTTTGTTTTTTCTTCATTGCATGTATCAATTACAAAAGCATCTGTTTTTACACTATATACATTAATATTATTAGTTATTAATGTCTTAAAGTCTTGGTTCATTTTAAAATTGTGATGTTGTAAAAGTAATTCTTTAATATATCGATATCCGTTTCTTAATACTGCCTTATCCTTCAAATTCAATATATAATATGATGCCTTTACATCCCATTCATCCTCATCAAATCCATAATATGTTGTAGTTGCGCCTCCTTCGTCGTCATATTCGGTTATCATTTCGGGATATTCGCTTATAATATGCGATAACTTATTAATTTTACCTCCGTATTCTGTTTGATAATGGACTGCTTCATCAATACTTTTAAATAAAATACTTTGATGTGCTGTAGCGCCTCCTTTTTCTAATAATCCAAAATTTACATTTGCTATTAACTTTTTAATTAGTTTATCTAATGCTTCGTCATGTTCATCTATATTTGTTTGTAAAAGTTCATTAATAATATTTGTATATTCAACCTTATGAATAAATGAAGGTTGTTTATAATATAAAATATTGATTTTGTGTGTCTTATTCTCATTGATGAATTCCTTCAAAAACTTGCCATATACTAGATTATATTTTTTGTTGAAAAATAAGTTGTGATTACCACTTATTACAATGTTTCTAATTGCTTGTTTTAATTCATCAGGATTTAAAAACAAACTTAAATCATGTGTTTTACGAAATTCTATATAAGTAGCAACGTCAATACCTTTACTATATGCAATAGAATATATCATCTGCTTGGTGTGTTGATTTTTCTCTATTAGTTCCTTAATGCTGTCCATTGTTGTTTTTAACGGTCTTACATTTGCATCTATAGTTTCAACATAATATAAAGTTAATTCATGGAGTTCATCTATTTTAATTTCATCGTTGTATTTTTTCCAATGGTCAAACTGGTTAAATACTGGTATTTCCCTAATATTTGAAAAACCTTTAGTAAATGCTTTATTTACATCTATTTCTGTTTTATAAACTAAATTGATATTACTCAATAATAACCCCGAAGGTGCTATACTTATTGTTTCATTTAATATTTTAATATCAATGTCGTTATAAAAGGATTTATGCGATGACATGAATAAGGATTTATTGAAATTAAACATTGCTTTGTTCATATTGTTGTATGTAGTTTCATTGCTAACTGCAATCCATCCATCACCGGAAGATTTAATTAAATTTTGAGTTTTTATGATATATGTTATCTTGTTCAATCTTAATCTTATTTCATCAATAATACCTGTGTATTTAATTCTGGGTTCATATCCAATATTCAACAACTGGAATAATAATTCTGCCAAATTATTATTTTCAGGCACTAAATATATTTCCTTTGTTTTATCATCAGTTTTAATTTTAAGTATATCATCTATACATTTAGTCATTTTGTATTGTGGCGGTTCTTCTCTTTCATTTATATAATAATCAGTGTGTGCCTTTATAGTGGGTAGTTTTGTTATTAATTGCTTCTGTTGTATCTTACCTAAATCATGGTTTAATGTATAAATATGGTTATTTTTCACCATTGCGTAAAAGGTTTTTATATGGTGGTTTCTTTTTTCTGGTTCATATTTATAAATAACTTCATTTACAAAATTGAAAATTCTAACTTGAATATTAAACTTTTTGAATACTGCTTCCATTTCTTGAATGGTTGCTCCTACCTCCTTAAAATCATCCCTACCTATGATTTCAATAATTTTGTCTCTGGTTAGTCTGTTGCGGGTTCTTTCATTCATGATTGTATCACTGTAAAAATCAGTTAATGAATTTATCCAACATTCATTCTCTATATAATTACCTTTCTTGATTGCCTTTTGTATAGTGCCCTCACTCATTTTAATAGGTGTGTGTATATATTTATGATAAATTGATACGTTTGTAGCATCCCTTAAGTTTTCGGTTAATATATTACACTTTTCGCCGTTTTTATTCATCACTTCCACTGATAATATTTTGACACATTCAATATCATTATAAAAATCTGTCATTTCTCTATATATTTCATTAAAATCTTCATCTGTTGTTAATAGATTTATTGTGTCAGTAAATTCGTCATTTGGTGTATCATTATTGCTTCCATATCGTATATCCGAGTTGCCTAAGTATTGAAATATCTTTTTTTTTTAATATCTGTTGAAATTGTCCGTGCTTGAATTGTAACATTAAGATTATCAAAAGTTTTTGTGTAAAAATTCATTAGTCTGTGTTTAAAAGCAGGTTTAGATTTTATCTTTGTATCTTTGTTTTCCTCTCTTGCTGTATACAACATAAATTGAATAAAATAAGTCTTTTTCGCCCTTACTCCTCTTGGTTTATATACCCTGCCTTCTTCTTCCTTCTTCGCTCTTGTTTCTGTCATTCTTTGATTTAAGGGTTTTGTATCCTTGATTTTCTTGATATTATCCTTGTATTTTTGAAATGCTTTGTCATAAACCTTTTTGTCAGTAGAAGTTAAACCTTTGATTAAATTTTCTGCCGTTGCTACATTTGATAACTTTCTTTCAGTATAAAGTTTAATAATCTCATCAACCCTTTTTTTAGTTGCATTATTTGCGCTCTGTGTTGAATTTCTTTTGAGTTTGTTTAACTCGTTTATATTACGCTGTAAAAACTTACTCATAATATAATCTATATATTTATATTATAAAATATTTCTTTAAATAACTTTTTTACAAGAAAATTTTTATAATAAAAAATATATATATATTTTTTAAACTTTCAAAATTTCAAATCTTAAGAATGGTCGTGTGTTATGTTCCAAATAAAAATAAGTTTGTCCTAATTTTTTTTCAATCCTTTCAACCTTATATTTTGTAGGCAACCAATTACTACTCCTTTCCTTTTCAGTTATTGCTTTCTTTCTGTAAATCTTCACTTCGTCACCTATGTTAATTTCAGGATATTTACGGGTTCTAGTTGCTTCGGTTGCCATTTTCATTTTTACTTTATAATTGTTTTTTTCCTTCAATGCTTCCGCTGGTGTCATTCCTATGCTTGAATGTTCCATTTTATTATTATAAGTTAGTAATATTTCAAAATTATAATCTATCCATTGTATATTTTCCTTTCCTTCTTTTTCATCTTTTTCAACCCTTTTATATAACATATCTTTGTAGGTGCGTATAAAACGTTCTGCAAAATTAGGATGTCCTCTTGTGCGGTATAATTCTATTCCTTCTTCTTTGAAATAATCTTCAACTGTTTTATTATATAAACTGCCTTCCTCGTCGCTATAAATAATTTCTGGTTTGCCTTTCATTTTCTGCATCCCTTCCATTACTCCCGCTAATATGTCAGGCGGTTGTTTTGATTTAATAGGTATTACTGTAGAATATCTGGTAACTATATCAATTAAAACCATCCCTACTTTAAATTTTTGATTGGGTATGTCATTAATAAAAAATAAATCTAATTGAAATTCAAAGTATGGATGCGGAGAAATAAATGAATTTTTGCCTCTTAATTGCTTCTTCTGTTCTATGTTCTTTTGAAACCATTCTTTAACATCATTTAAGGTTATGCTTTGTTCCTTTTGTTTAGCATCCTTATAGGTTGTTGTGATACTTCCGTATCCTGATTTATCATAATAGATTTTACTAATTATATCATTTTTATTAATATTTGCCATATTAATAAAGGTGATATTTTTTTAACATTTTATTCGAAATCTTCAGCACTATTTAAATATGCTTCGTACTGTTGTTGTTGTTGGTTACTCCTATTAGTCTGCGGTTTGATATCTTTGATACTTGGGTATGAACTAAATATCATATTTTGTATTCTCTCGCTTATTTCTATTTCTTTTGTATAGTGCTTATAAATATTTTGTCCTACATCATTAAAAAGGATATTAGAAAATGCATTATCTTGCTTATTGAAAATGTGTGATAATATTATTTTGAATATGGTTAACGTGTTCGAAATATTATTTTCAATATATCTAAAACAATCCCGTCTATTCTTTTGGTTTTTTGGTATGTCATCATCATTCTTATACTCATCAAAAAATATATCTACTAGACCATTTTTATATGTTTCTATGTATTTTATTTCAACTGTTTCATAAATTGGTGTATCGCTAAAATCTACTCCAGCGCTTTCAGTTTTAATATTTCCTTTGTAGTATAATTCATAACAGTCCTTTATTCTGTCGTGTATGTCCCTTGTGTAGTTGTGCCTTCCTTCGACATCCTTTAATAAATTGGATTTGATAAATTTGAATGTCGGAAATTTATATAATTTTGTAAAATAATAATCTTTGATGTTGTTTGTTGTAACAGTTGTGTCTTCTTCCTTTTCATTTTCAATTATTTCAGTTAGTTTGATGAATTCTTTTGACTTATTACAAGTGTCAATATTTACAAATGTGTTCAACTGTTTTAATCTTTTGCATTTATAACATTCTTTATAATTATATTTGCATATGTGTTTAATAATGTTTTCTGATAATTTAGTTTTATATAATTGAATATTATTATTATTAAATTTACATTCTTTACACATTCCAATTTTTTTATTTATCATTCTTATAGTGTCATTCATGTTGATTTTATTTAAGAATTCACAAATGATTTCCTCCTGCTCAATCTCACTGAACATTTTCACCATATAATTATAATACATAATATTTCTTTAAATACTTTTTTACAAGAAATATTTTTATAGTAAAATTTCTATATATTTTTATATTTTTCCTAAATTTATGGTTTCAAATCCCCCGCTCTGCGGGTTTCAAAACCTAAAACCCAAAAAATGCACCAAATATTTATTAAAATATATAAATTTTAATAAATATTACTTAAAATATTTAAATTTTAATAAATATTATTTAAAATATTTATATTTTACTGAATATTATTTATTCAACTGTTATAATTTTATATGTTTGCGCCTTATATTTTCTGGGTTTTGTATTCTGTAAATCTTCTGGTTTATTTTCATAATCAATATCTTTTAAATTAATTTCTCCATTTTCTGCCATCTTGTCTAATTTCTTTCTTCTGTGAAATCTTATAGCACTTGCCCTTTTGGTGTCCATAAAGTCCTTTTCGTGTCTCCTTCTTTGATAATATAATCTGTTATATAGTGCCAGTTGTTCCTTTATTTGTTCCAGTGTCATATCTTCAGGTTTAATACTCATTATAATATATATTATATTATATTATATATTTCTTTAAATACATTTTACAAGATTTTTAAACTAAATATTTTTATTTTTATTTTTCTTTTTAAAGACTTCGTTTTCCAAATATTCTACACGAGCAATAAGTTTTGTTAAAGCATCCCAACTAATACAGGCCATTCTGTCATAACACATTGTTAAGTATTCTCCTGTGTCATTTACAATATTATATTTAGGATTTGTGTATTGTTGAACATCTTGAGCAATCCATCCTAATTCAGTCCTTTTAGTTTTTTGATTTTTAACAAATGTTTTAATCTTAATGTTTTTTACCATATTTATAGTATCATCATCTACATCTTCTATATTATCTTTCAGTCTCTTATCACTACTTAAATTAAATCCGTTATATGATGAAAATTGAGTATCATCCAATTGTAAATATTTAGTGCCATCGATATAACTATCAATAGTTGTTGATGCTTCCAGTCTTAATACGGCATCACTATTCAAATGTCTCAAATTGATTTTATGAGCAATTCCAAAAGTCATGTCACCGTCAATAGTCCAGTCGCCTCGTAATTCGCTATTACTTCCACTATTCAAAATGATTTTATTATCAGCATATGTTGAAGATAATCCAACAACCAAATTAATAGAGTTTGACGTGTTGCTATTCCTGATTATTAAATCATTTGTATCGACATACATTTCAGCATTATCAATTATTAGTTTTGATGTGTTGCCAAATTGAACATTGCCACTCGGTGAATTTTGTAATAATAAAGTATTTCCTGATACAGACTGAACTTGGTTGACTTCAACTTTCTTACCAGAAACCATTGTTAAATCGCCATTTGTATATACATCACCTAATACATCAACTGGCTTATTGAATATGGTTTTTGATACAGCACCGTCGCACATAAAATATTGGTTAGAAGAATTTGTAATATCGCCAATACTACAAGCAACAAAATTAGGATGATGAATATAAAAACCTTCTGTTGCCGCGGGTGTGTGTGTTTCTAAATATGGAGTTAATGCATTGTCTAAATTATCAATTTTAGTTTTAATATCTGTTGAAAAATCATTATTTGTAAATAAATTTCCTTTCATATAAACAGCACCTTCAAAATATGAAGTTCCGTGTGCTTGAGCAAAATTGTATGAAGTATGAACATTACCATTAATTGTAATTCTTGAAGCATTATTAGGTCTTCCAATAATGACATCCCCAGTGTTCCATCCTAACCATAATCTATAAGGTGTAGCGCCTGTTAAACCTTGATAAGAGTCTAACTGACATCCTCGTTTAAACTCGAGTCTTTGGTTACTTACAGCATCTTGAATTCTAAAAATTGGATTAGTATTATCTGTTAAACTAATAATTAATGGCGAGTTCATTGTTTGGGCAGTTGTGATTGTTTTATCTAACTTTTGTAAATCTGCTGATATTAAACTATTAATCGTATTTGAATTTTGAGTTATTAATAAATCTTGTATATTATTATCCGATATAATTGAAGCAAATGTATTACTGTAGGCTGTGTTGGTATTGAATAAATTAGTATCATTTGTATATAATGTTAATACATCTGCTTGAATAGTTGTTTTTTCAGTTGTAGTCCAAGAAGCACCCGCTCCTGCTTGTAAATCTGCTATATCTGTAAGAATGGTTGTTATTGTGTTTCCGTGTCCTGTTATGTTATTAATGTTTGTGTCAATTAATGATATATGCGATGTTATTGTAGCATTTAAATTACTGATTAAATGTGTATTTGAACTAATGTTATTAAAATTAGAATCAAGTTTAATTGTATTTGCTGATATAGTCGGTAGTATTGAAGTTATGGTTAATCCGTGTGCTGTTATATTATTAAAGTTGCTTGTAATTGTTGCGTTTTGATTTACTTGTTCATTAAACATAGTTGTTGATGTTGCGTTTAATTCAGTAATATCTAAAATATTGGCATCTATCTTATTTTTCTGTGCTAAAATAAGAACATCAACTTCTTCAATTGTATAACCTCCACCTAATGATCCTGCTGTGTCTGCTAATTCTTGTTTTGTAGCATAAACACTGCTTAATGTTGATGGTTCTGTTGAATTTATTAATACTAATTCACTTGCTACAATCCTGTTTGAGCCGTCCAGTGATAATGTTGAAAACATAATTATTATATACTGGGTTGCACTCTGAGACATTTTTTATTTTTGCGGATTTTGCTTCACCCTTTTTGGCACTCAGCGCTGTTTGGCTGCGCCTCCGGAGGGACACAGAGGCCCACATGCACAACGCATAACGAATAAAGGAGCCAATCAAAGCAGATGATAGGCCCCAACTTTCTCAAATACTAGACAAGAATCTTTGAGAAAACTAATCTGCTCTCTTGGTGGCATGTTTGAGGGGAGGGGAGATAGCCGTTGCAGTATTGTGTGTTCCCATGAAGCGACATCAGTTTGTAGTGACCTTTGTCTAATGCTCAGCGCTCCCGTTGCGAAAGCAGGGCAAGGGCATAGAAATGTGAGTGTTGCATTCTTGTCGACGGACGCCTTTCCCCCTAGCAACGTAGAACACTGAGAAGCGCGTTGAACAAATCGACGCGTTTTTTGCCCAACAGGGCAGGCACGTTTGAGCTCCGCGCGCGGATCTGGCTCTGGCTCAGTGCGCCGCAGCACCACCGTGGGCGGTCCCTGTGGGCTTGCGCTGCGGGTGGCTTGCAACATAGAGACCCTTTTAGCCTCCATAGGTCCACAAGTTGTTTGTCGAGTTTGCTGCCAAAAAACCCAGCTCACTGCGCGCCTTGTCGGAGCTGCAAGACTGGTGTCGGCCTGATGAGGGCTGGGCCACTGTGACGTACGACGTCCCTTGGCAGCATTGCGTCATTCGCATCGCAAGGGGCTGCATTCTTGTTTGTGGAGACGTTTGTCAGGTACGCGCCCCGGTGGCCGTGGAGGCGAGCGACACCTGGCAGCCTGCCGTGGACCCTCGCACTCAGGATTCAGGAGGTGCTCGGGAACGAGCAGCTGCATGCCATGATCGTCATGCTTCAGAAAGCAGCTGCTTGGCGAAGGGACATTTGATTCTCGCTGGGCCAAACTTTTTGAAGGGCCGCTGTTTGGGGGGCTCAAGATACACACGCACACACACACACGCGACTTGGGGCAACAAAATGGCTAGCTCGTCTTCGCTGGTTACGCAAATGAGACGCGCCGCCGCAGAAGAAGACGCGTGGCATCGGCCTCTTTCGGAACGTAGGGCGCAGTCACTAGCGCGCGGCCATACAATTGCGCCTGCTTTCCGAAAGGTTTCAGCTGCTCCAAAGCGCTTCTGTTCAGGGCGGACGCGTGCGGCAATAAGCTTCGTTCTTGACGCGTGGGGCAGCTCCTTTTTTTCTTTCTTTGCGCGGTTCATACGCAGGGCCTCCACTGGGCTTGGGCTGTTGGAGCTGGTTGTTTCAGGGTCTTTCGGAAGCAACGCTTGAGCGCCACGCCCCGCCGCTCCCGGGTAAGATCTGGTTGGACTTTCTAGTCCAGGCCTCGAAGTGCGGAGACCAAGGTGTTTTCGTCATCGCGCGTTAGGGAAGCTGTGCTAGAAGCAGTGGGATGAAGCACGTGCCAGCACGGCGCACTCACGTTGCGCTAAGCGCTGCCCTACACAGCAATCTCTAGGAGCACCTCACATCATAGGCTTGGGCCGGGGTTATATATCTCACAAGCAGACGTCGCAGAAAAGAGCGCTGTGCATTTGCTTCGTTGCACCGACAAGCGCGCCCCTGCGCTGCAAAACAGGAGCAAACCCTACAGCCCAGAAGATCCCCAGAGTTGGTCTCTAACAACAAACCACTTCTGCGGCCCCCCCGAGACCCGGCAGCAAAAATCAGCGCCACCCGTGTCCAACAAGTCTAGTCTAGCGCGAGGAACGCACTTGGGATGAACATCTACACAATGGCAGCAGCGGGCACCTTTTTTTGAGACGCAGCCTGTGCAAGCCAACTCTACAGACATGACAATGGCGCAGCTTAAAGGGATGGTTTCCAAAAGTTGGGTAAGCCCCTCGCAGCTTGGATGGATGCGCTATATATAAGCCCCCGTCAACAATAACGTTTACGCATTACCCAGCTAAGCTTGTCAGTCAGTAGCACGCCGGCAAGCTTCGATAGACCTGCCCCAAGGGAGAAACCTTGCGAGCAAAATGCCTTGCGGTAATACTTCACTTTGAAGCACTTAGCACACTTGGATGCCCTTACTTAGACATCCACTACTCACTAACATGTATTGTGGACATGTCTGAGCCTGGGGGATGCTCATAATTCGCTTGGTGTCAGCTGACGGAGCTTTTCGGAACCCGTAGGCTCATAGGTCAAAGAAGCTGGGCCACGGCCGCTTTACCTCCTTTTTGTAGCTGCCGAGACGCTGAGTGGTCTGGGAGCAGACATCGGTAAGGCAAAGGCTGTGTCGCTAACGGGGGGCACGCAAGTGTCTTGACAGTTCGGAGTCGGCTTGCTGTCCAGGACTAAGTTTTGTTTGCGGAGTGGCCCTGGTGCGACGCAGTTGTGTTGACTGAGAGTCAAGGCTTCTGCGCATCGAAGCTCTTGCTTGTCATTGCAAGTTTCTGCATTCGTGTTGCTTTTGCTCCGGGCCAACGAAAGCTCAGCGCAGCATGGCGCACACATGGGGCCACGCGTATGCCGACGCGGCTGTCCATGCGTCGGAGGCATGGCTCTTGCAGCAAGGGCAAAGACTTTGCGCAGGAGCTTAAGGCCTGCCTCACAGACAGCCGTCGCGGGGCCTATGGCACGGATGCCTGCCGTTTGCTACGGATTGCTCGGGCATGGATGCCGCTGTCTGGGCGTTGGAGGCGACGTCAGTCAGCTTCATTCAACACAGGGGGTCTGATATTGGCTGCGGAATCAGTTCCAGTTGTCTGTTTTCGGTTGTTTGTCGGACTGACACTGGTACTGAAAGTAAAGAGCAGAGAAGCAAAGAAGCACCAGCGACTGATGGACTCCATGGCGTCGCCAATTCGGGCTTTGGTAGAACAATGTGGCGAGGGCTTGTGATGCCTGTTTTGTCTTGTGACACAGCACGCGATGCATCTAAGGACGCATGGCGCGCCTTGATGGCGATGTTTGCCGCCGTGACCTAGATGCTCTGCCTCAGCTTTAGCGCGGCGGCTATGCAGCCGGCTTCCCATGTCAGTCGTTTTCGCCCGCTGAGTCTTGCCTGAGACGCAGCTGGTGAAATTCACAGGCGGGTCCCTTTCTGATTTTTGCCTTTGTTGACGCACGAACTTTCCCATGTATCCGCCATGGACTGCGTTGATGTTGGTGTGTTTCCACTGCTCATACCATTGTTGAACCATCATTTCGCAGCTTAGCGCCAGGTCTGCTAGGCTTTTTCAGGAAACCAGCAGCCCAAGGCCAGCGGAGGGCTTTCCTTCGGCTGAGCTTTTCTTCAGTGAGTTTGGGTCAGGTGTCGGCTCATCGAGCAACAGCTATCGCTGCCGTGCTTGAGCCATTAGGCGTTCGTTTTTTTGTCGAAGGACGTGTTTGGGAGTCATGTTTTTCAACTGCAAGCACACGTTTGTGCACGAACGCATGGCTGGCTGCCCGCAGGTTCACACTTTCATTTTTGCTTATCACTGGTAGCGTTGGATCTATAGAGCGCGGGCGACGTGCACGGGTGGTGTCAGCAATGCACACGAGGTCAGAATAGGTGTGGCCCTAGCCATGTGTATTCCAAAGTATGCCGTGTTGGACACAATCGATGCAAAGCTGCCACAGTGGGCCGTTCTCGAGAACGTGGTGGGATGTGTGTCCTGGGTCAACGAAATCAAAGGGCTGATGAAAGGAAGTTGCGAGGGCAGTACCACCTTGTAGCGGTGCCTCGGTCGCATGTTGCATTTGTTCATGCCATTTTGTTGGACAGGGTACGACGACACCAACTGTAACTGGAAAAACCGCAAGCTTCCAATCTATGTTGGAGAGCTCGCATTTTCTGTGCTTGGCAAGGCCGCGCGGTTTTGGGCCTTTGCTCCTGAGGTGCAGTTCTTTTCTTCAGATTTTCTTGAGCCTGTTCGACGTCCACGCGTTTGGTTTCTTTTACTTGCTGCGGGGTGCGCTGTGGCGGAGGACGCAGAAGGCATGGCGGGGATGGCATCTGCAATCTTCTCTAGCGTGCTCGCTGCAGCAGCACATTCATGACTGCGTGCAAGACAGCCTGTTCGGGCGGACGCCCGACGCACGAGAGAAAGAAGTCTTGAAGGCGCAGGCAGGCCTTGTAGCTGCCCATCTGAAAAAGAAGACTCTCACAGTGGATGTTTCGCAAAGCAAGGAGTGGGCAAGGTCTGGCGTCGATATGTTTCCAACGTGGGCTAGGTCGAGCCGCATGTGCATGGTGAGGCCTGAGCGTTGACCAGGCAAAGGTCTAGTGCTTGGCTGCGTCTTTAAGCTTGATGTACCGGGATGGCCTGCTGCCAGTCGCACGCAGCTTTGCCAGCCTGAGGTTCTGCACGCCTTTCCGCCAACCCTGCAACTGCCGACTTCTTGCAGAGAGTCGACGCTTCGTCGCCTTGTTGGCAACACGCAGCACGTCAAGTGTGCGGCGGTGGCTCTGTGTATGGCAATGAGAAAGACAGGGGCAGGTGAGCGCCAGTCGCCTGGCACAAAGGCAGCGGCGCACATGTTTCTCTTGCTGAAAGGCCTGGATTCAACTACACTTGTTGTCCGAACACAAGACCGATTCTCTAGACTAAGAAGTAACGTCTGCCACGGTGATTGCAGAGCAGGGCGCGCCAATCGTTCGAGAGCGAACGGCGTCAGAGATCAGCAGCAAGAACAACAATACCAGCAGCAACAGCGGCAACAACAACGACGACAACGACAGCAGCAATAACCACGACAGCAAGAACAACAGCAACAGCTACAGCAACAGCCACGGCAACAGCAACAACCAACCAACCAACCAACCAACCAACCAACCAACCAACCAACCAACCAACCAGCCAGCCAGCCAACCAACCAACCAACCAACCAACCAACCAACGACACCAACCAACGACACCAGCAACAAAAGGAACCGCGGCAGCAGCAACAACAGCAACAGCAACAGCAGCAGCAGCAGCAACAACAACAACAACAGCAAAACGACGACGACGACGACGACAACAACAACAACAAAAGCAACCCAAGCAACAACAGCAACAGCGACAGCAACAACAACGACAACAGCAACACCAACACCAACAACACCAACAAGACCAACACCAACAACAACACCAACGATGACAACAACAACAACAACAACAACAACAACAACAACAACAACAACGGCAACGGCAACGGCAACTGCAACAGCAACAGCAACAGCAACAGCAACAACAACAACAAACAGCAGCAGCAACGACAACAACAACAATAATAACAACAACAACAATAACAACAGCAACGACAGCAACAACAGCAACAGCGACAGCGACAGCGACAGCGACAGCAACAACAACACCAACAACAAGAAATCAACAACAAAGCAACAGCGACAGCGACAACGACAACGACAACAAGGGCAGCAACAACAACAACAACAACAACAGCAACAGCAACAAAACAGCAGCGACAGCGACAACGACAACGACAACGGCGACGAAGACGACAACAAGAACAACAAGAACAACAAGAGCAAGAACAACAACAACAACAACAACAACAACAACAACAACAACAACAACAACAACAACAACAACAGCAGCAGCAGCAGCAACAGCAACAGCAACAGCAAGAGCAAGAGCAACAGCAACAGCAACAGCAACAGCAACAGCAACAACAACAGCCAACCAAGCAACCAACCAACACACCAACCAACACACCAACCAACCAACCATCCAACCAACCAACCAACCAACCAACCAACCAACCAACCAACCAACCAACCAACCAACCAACCACCCAACCAACCAACCAACCAACCAACCAACCAACCAACCAACCAACCAACGACACCAGCAACAAAAGCAACCGCGGCAGCAGCAACAACAACAACAGCAACAGCAACAACAACGACAACAACAACAACAGCAACGACAACAACAAAAAAAACAACAACAGCAAAAGCAAGAAACGCAAGAGCAAAAAACAACACCACCACCACCAACAACAACAAGAACTACAAGAACAACAACACCACCACCAACAAGCACAATAACAACAACAATAACAAGAACAAGAACAAGAACAACAAGAGGAAGCAGAACAACAACGACGTTGACGACGACGACGACGACAACAACAACAACACTAACAACAACAAATGCAAAAATGCAACAAAAGCAACAAAAGCAACAGCAACGACAACAGCAGCAAAAGCAGCTACGGCCACATCCACAGCCACAAACGCAGCAGCAGCTGTATCAACAACAAGAACAACAACAAGAACAACAGCAAGAACAACAACAAGAACAACAACAACGACAACAACAGCAACAGCAACAACACCAGCAACAAGAACAACAGCAACGACAACAACGACGACGACGACGACAACAACAACAACTACAACTACAACAACAACAACAACCACCACCACCACTACTACTACTACTACTACTACTACTACTACTACTACTACTACTACTACAACAGCTACAACTACAACTGCAACTGCGACTAAAACAGCAACGGCAACGACAAGAACAACAACAACGACAAGAACAACGACGACGACGACAACAACAGCAACAAACCAGTAACAATAACAGCAGCAGCAACAACAGCAAAAACAGCAAGCAGCAGCAGCAACAACAACAACAACAACAGTAGCAGCAGCAGCAGCAGCAGCAGCAGCAGCAGCAGCAACAGCAGCTACGGCCACAACCACAGCCACAACGACGACAAGGCAATTAAAAGCAGGTTGGGGGAAACATTTTTTCGTGCAGGGATGGAGGCTCCGTTGGTTTAGTTTGCTTTTTGTCATGCAAGGTGTAAGTCGGGCAAGCTGCGCGTGCACTCCAAGGGATGGTCTGCCGATGCGGAAAGAGGCAACACAAAACCAGTGCTGGCGCGTGCCTCGCGGCAAGCCGTGCCTGCAAGCGTCGCCTGCCGAAGAAGCCTGGTGGCAAGACCGTGAGCCCGCGCCTGCTGCCAGGCAGCACGGTGCTCTGTGCACCCCCTCTCAAAAAGAACAAGACCAAGCCTGCCAAAGGCAAGCCGGTTACCATGTGACTGAGCTGTGCAAGTGTATGTCGTGAACTCGGCTGAATTGAGCTTAATTCGAGTCGTCTTGTCGAGATTTCTTTCGCCTGGCAGCTCTGATAGGCGGCGGCTACTATGCTGCTTTTCGCTGTCAAATTCACATCTTTGCTTCCCATCTGCAACTCCAGCGGCTTGCCGTTGACAGACAAGCGCGTGACGTGAAGTGACCTGTTTGCATCCAGGTTTGTGGCTACATGCGTAGGCGTAGGTCGTTTTGTCACAACATCTCTGTCTGTCTCTGTCTGTCTCTGTCCGTGTCTGTTTCTGCCTGCCTGTCTGTGTCTGTCTCTGTCTCTCTGGCTGTGTCTCTGTGTCTCTGTGTATCTCTGTCTGTCTGTCTCTGTTTGTTTTTGTCTGTTTCTGTGTACCTGTCTGTCTGTGTGTCTGTCTGTCTCCGTGCGGTCTCTCTCTGTCTGTCTGCGTATGGTTTTGCTGTCTCTCTCTGGCTGTGTCTGTGTCTGTTTGTCTTTGTTGTCTGTGTGTCTGTCTGTCTGCGTGTGTCATTTGCGCCAGCCCAGGCCTGCCAGACGAGGCCTGGCGCTGCCTTCCTTTCTTTTTCGGCCGGGGGATTACCTTTGCGGATGCTGGCAGCCAAGCGCGTAATCGCTGCTGTTCTTTGCTTGGCTTTTGTATAACCCAGCGTTTTCCAGAAAACGCCTCTGGCTTTGGCTGACGATACCTTGCCGGATGCCAGCAGCCGATCACGTACTGGGTGGCACTTTTTTGGCTCAATTACTTTCAGAATCTTGAAGTCTGGCAGTGTTTTTGGGCTAGCCTGCCTGCCGGCCCTCAATGGAGCCCGCCTTCAAAAAGGCAAAGCTCGATCCGGCCCTGCTTCCTTGCCAGTCTGCCTGCCCAGCAGACAAGTTCTGGGTTGCTGTGGAGCAGCATGTCACTTGTTAGCAGTAACAACAAGTCCACATTGCTTGTTGGCTCTTGTCTGAAATCTCGGCTTCGGTCTAACGGCTTAGGTTCGGTCTGCCCTACCAGACGTGCTCAAGAAGCTCAAGATCACGGGCGCCAAGCAAGCGATGAATGACCTCAAGTCTTTAGAGGCAGTTTCTGCAGGCCAAGCAGATGTCCAGGAGTGTTCCGGATACAAGGAGCGCTGGAAGCCAGACAGCGCCAAGCATGCCCTGAAAAAGGAGGGGCTCTATGAGTCAGGATGCAATATGGTGCTCCTTGACTGCCAAGTCCTCCATTCCTTGTGATGTTCCGAGCTTGCAGGATGTCATTGACTAGTCTTTAAAGTTGTTCATTGCGACACAGACTTCGTCCGGGAAGTCGAGAGGAATCTTTCCCGGCACGGTCTTGGCATGTTGTGCGGCACTTCCCCTCAGGACAATGCCCTGCCGCACTGGCAGTTTGCTGTGAACGCCTGCCTTTCACACGTGTTCTTGGCGCCGGTAAGGTCCGCATGTTCCAGCTGTTGGGGGAACCCCCCCCCCAACAAGGAGATCCGCCTGTTGCTGCAAGCAGGCTTATCCGCAACAATTCAACTGCACCTTCTTGACGCTGGCAAGTCTGCCGCTGCACTGATTGCCGTGAGCATGAAGGTGTCCGACGACCTGAAGCAGCTGAAAGCGACGACGGATTCGTTCCTGACTTTTACCAGGAAGTTGTACACTCTGGCCCTGCTCCCTGAAAAGTCTGCCGACAAACCCTTGACGAAACAGCTGGAGCTTTTGCAGCGCCTGCCGTATAAGAACTTGGCGTACAACGGCAACAAGATCGACAAGAACGTCATTGCGTCTGCCAAGTCGGTCATTAAGCGTGCCGACCCAGACTCACGTCGCCGCGTGGTTTTTGGCAGCCTGCCACAGCATGCTCAGGAGGAAGTTTGCCACCGCGCGCGAGATGACGGATGATGTGACAGAGAAGTACAGCAGAATTTCGTTTTGCCTGCATGAGATCTTCCAGTCCATCGTTTTCATCGTTTCTGCCCTTGCCAAATCAGTTTGCACCCCGGACTTTCAGAAAGTGCTGGGAGACAGAGCCAGAGAAGGTCATCACCCTGGACAGCTTGGCAGTGTCAGCGTCCATTACAGAGCTGGCGCGAGAACAGGGGCCTGTCCTTGAGTTCATGCTGGCATGCCTGTCGCGAGAACATGACTCCGACATACTCAAGCTGACCCAGGAAAAAGGCAGCGCCCTTAACATTCTTTCTTCCGACCTCAGCGTAGCCCATTCCCACGCGCTGGATTGCTTGTCCCAGATGCAGATCCAGACTGTCGAAGAAGCACCCCCTATGAACTTGAACCTCTTGATGTTCGGGAAGAAGCCAGACCTTCTCCAGCAGGAGATGGAGCAGCTGAGCGCCAACCAAGTCACTGGCTCAGGAGGCGTGGATCGTGTCAGGTACTTGCTACATTGCCTACCTCTCCGCCAAGCCTGGCGGTTGCCCAGCTGACCGCCAAACACCGTGTGTTTTGCTTGTCTGCCGAACTCTTTTGCGAAGCACTCGTGGGATCTGCGTCTCCGTGGCGTGGATTTGACACAGCATGCAAGGAGCAAGAGAAGCTGTTGAAGGAACGCCTGGCATGGATTTTGGAGAAGCCTCAGAGACAAACAGATGTGGTTGTGGTGTCGGACGGCAGGAGCAATGCGTGCCAGAAACTCATTGAGGCTGAGCTGTCCAAGGATCATGGTCCTTTAAACGCAGCATGCCCGCGCTTCAAGTCGCACAGGTGGCTCTTGGATACGGCATCCAGCGCGTGTCTGTGCGGTTTGGCGTGTCCCGCGACCAAGTCCGCATGCCCAGTCGGGAGGACAGGGAGAGAGCAACCCTCAACATACCGAACTTTTCAAATACTCGGCCCCGAGCATGTCTTGCAGGACAAATACCACGAGCCTGGCCGGCCTTTCATGCTGGTTGGCGCAGAAGCGCTCAGCTTGTCCGACGACGAAAAGGTCACTAGCCAGCAGAAGACGGAAGTTCTTGTGCCCACGAATGCAAAGCCTGCCGGGTGGACACACAGCAAAGTTCCTTGGCTGTGGCAGGAAACGATGAACAAGAATGCGTGGACTGCCGTGTTGAAGATGGTGAACGCCGGCTCCGTTATTAACCTCAGCCCCTCGCTTGTCCTTGTGCGCTGCATTGCTTGGCTTCAAACAC
>CAUJNA010000380.1:422573-442573 GCA_963377175.1 Effrenium voratum | reverse complement strand
GCAGCTCATTTTCTGTTTTTATGGGCCGCGATGCGGGAAAAACGCGAAATGCGTGTGTTCGCGTAGCTCTTTTGGTACGTGCGTTGGGAGGGTCGGGATGTGCCTTGAAGAGGCCCGGCCTAAATACCCTGCTGACGACGTTTGGGGCTCTGGCAGTGCAGTCACAGTTCGCTCCAGGGACCCAGGCCCGTTTTGACAACCGCACCCCTGCGCATAACAAAACTCCGTTGTCCAGAAAACAGCAGAAAAGGCCAGGCGCTACGGTCTTATTTGCAGCGCGCTAGCTGTGGTGTCTGTAATGATGTTTGCTGCTTCAGCGCAGCTACTTGACAGGAGTCCCGTGTTACTTGCGAAATTCAATTGGTTACCCGCTATCGTTATTCTTGGCTTGCAGCGGTGCAAAATCACAGTGTGTCTGCCGATTGTCGGTGCGCGTCAAGGTCCGGCGTCGGAAACTTGTCGGGACCCTAACGCTTCAAAACTAGGCAAACCGAGGGCCCGCGAGGGTCCGCGCGCGTGCGAAGTGTCGGAAAGCTGTCAGAAACGTTGGGAAGCTGTTGGAAAGAAAGCCGCGGAAAGCCTTGTCGGAAAGCTGCAGAATGCCAGCACGAGTGAGAACGCCGTCGGAAAGCAGATGTCGGAAAGCCGTCGAGATCTCTGCTTTGCTGGGCTCAGGGCGCGCGCTTTCTTGTGCGATGTGTCCGTGGCAGCTGTGCCTTCTGTTTGGCAGCCAGGCCGGCGTGCGGGCCAATGGTCAGTGGTCACAGCGCTCAAGGGTAGGGTTTGCAGCCTAGTGGCCAGGGCCCTTATTGCAACGAGGCGTCGCGCTTCTATGGCCCCTCGCCCGTCTGCCTTTGACAGCCCCGACACGAACGCCCCGGTGATTTGAGTGCTCCATAACCATTGAGCTGATGTGCTGACACTGGCAAGACCACTGCGCCGTCACGGCGCTAGCCGAGCACACGCAGAGCTCGCGCACGAGTTGCAATCTATCGTGCCCCAAGCGTCGCCGCCGTCACGGCGCACACAAGCTGCAGCAGCCGCACTTGAGTAGCGCTCGTGGACGAGCGCTCGTAATGCGCAGCATGTGCGCATAGATTCTACGCCTAAGACAATCTTGATGTGTAGCGATCCTAGCTCAGACATCAATCCGAGTCCAGACATCTGCGCCACTGGAAGCGCCGCGCCGCAGCAGCTGCGACTCATGGCGCTTGAAGAGTATATAGCGTAGTGGTGTGACGAAACAGTTGTGACCTGTAGCGACCGTAGACCAAGAGTCGGCGCTGTCACGGCGCACGCAAGCCGCAGCAGCCGCGTCTGAGTGCAGCGTGTCACACGCAACAGACATGACCCTGCTGGGCACTCATAGAATAGCGCTTGTAGTGCGGAGCTTCTGTACCTAAGACAGCCCTGACCTGCAGCGATCTAGCACAGACATCGGCGCCACTGGAGGCGCGCCGACGTGTCTCCATGGCGTTCGTAGAGCAGCGCTCGTGATGCGAAGCACGAAGCAGTGATGACCTGTAGCGATCGCAGACCAAAAGTCGGCGCTGTCACCGCGCACACAAGCCGCAGCAGCCCGTCTGAGAATAGCGTTTCGTGGACTCGCGCTCGTCACGCGCAACGTGTCACACGCAACAGAAACGACGCTGCAGCAGCTGCGTCTCCATGGCGTTCGTAGAATATAGCGCTCGTGATGCGAAGCACGAAGCGGTGGTGACCTGTAGCGATCGGCGCACGCAGGCCACAAAAGCCGCGTGTGAAAACAGCGCGTGCGCGCAAAATGGGTGTGGCGTGTAGCTCGACGAAATCACGAGCAACATACTCAAAGGCGCTGCGTCGGGGCGGCGCTCGTGCCGCACATAGAGAGAAAAAGTCAGCTGAGACAATCAGAGGTGTTGCTCTTTTCCAAAGGCCAAATTGAAGTCGCCTCGTAGGCGCTGCGTCGGGACGGCGCCCGTGACGCACATAGAGAGTATAGTCGGCGGAGACAATCAGAGGCAGTGTTTGTTGCTCTTTTCCAAAAGCGAAATTGAAGTCGCCTCGTGTCTCCGAGCTGTGTTTAGCAGCTGTTTTCCTCTACACTTTGGCTCTCGACTCGTTGACGGTTGGCCCATGTTTGCGTGTCCGCGAGCTTGCACTTCTCATATCAGGCCGCCTTTTCTGGGTGGTAGCTCGTTGGCCCAAGTGTCGAGTCGTACATGGCCCCCAGCCTGCAAGACAAAGCGTTTTTGTGCCTCGACTGGTCAGCCAAGCCCTGACTGGGGCCCTGGCCAACACGTTGTCGGCCCATGATTGCACATGCCTGCTTTGGTAAGTTGTAAATTGTAAAGCCTGCCTTCGCATCGGCCTTCACGAGCATACGCTTTTATAGGTTCTATGCTGTCGTTCTTGCAACTGTTGCGTAGATGTCCAATGCTTCTGCCAGTATACTACAGTTTCGGTCTTTGAGGGGCTATTGACTTCCCCCGCCCATAGCTCAATTCAGGGCGAGCTTCACGCTACAAGTTGTTCCTTCGCGCGCGCGCAGCAAATGTGTATGAAAAGCGCTCGTAGTGCAGCGCTCTATAACGCACGGCGTCCACACAACGAGGCGTCGCGCCCTAGTCGTGGCCTGCAGCGATCATAGCCCGAACAGCAGCGCTGTCCCAACACAAACTGCGTCTCCATGGAGTTTCATAAATAGTGCTTGTAGAACAGCACCCGCAAGAGGCGCAGCGTGTATACACCAGGCAGCCGTGGCCTGTGTGGATCGCAGGCCAGCCCTCGGCGACGTCACGGCGCACACAGGCCGCAACACTTGTGCCTCAATGGCGCTCGTAACGCGCATGGTCGCAGCTTTGTCGGCGCAGTCATTGCATACGAGCGCCATATCGTCTTCATTGTATAGAGATTCTCACCCAGCCATTGGAGCGCGTCGTGGAGCACGCGCACCGCGCTGTTCTTATGGTCTGATTGCGCAGCTCTTGACAACGTGGCTCGTTTGGCTAGCGCGCTGCGCGTTGACGTCAATTGAGTTTCATGCGTTGCTCAGATATGTAACAGAAACCAACGTGCTGACGTGCGTGCGAATGCAACGTCCGACGCAGCTTTTTCGCGCGCAGTCTGCGAAACGCAGGCTTGCTATCCACTGTCACACTGTTGGGGCAGCTAGACACGAAGAAATGTAATGTCGACATTCCACACGTGGTCAACGCGCAGTGAGCCAATGCTGCTGCTGCTGGTTTGGCAAAGCCGTGTTTGCTTTCAATACGCCTCTCACCGCTTGCGCGCCGGCAATCTGCACGTCCACCACGCCCAGCTGAACGCGATGTGCGCGCAGTCTTGTCTCGCTTTTGATTTTGATATGCTTTCCTGGCGCTGGAATGTTCTACATACAGTGTTGCTTCATTGCGTAAACGCCCAAGTCGTGCACACTCTACTGGACGGCCTTGTTGTGTCTTCCGGCGGGTCCCACCTTTCCATGTCGTCGCCGCGGCAGCGCCAGCTACGCGGCGACGGCACAGTCGTCGTCGCCGTGCCCGCGCACGCGGGCAGCTGCGCCGCAACGGCGCGCGCGTCGTCGCCGTGCCCGCGCACGCGGGCAGCTGCGCCGCAACGGCGCACTCGTCGTCGCCGTGCCCGCGCAGACGGGCAGCTGCGCAGGGACGACGCAGTTGTTTTGGATCTTCTATGCATGCATTTAGGATTTCGACGCGCAGGAGCCGCCGCGTTCAACAACACGCGTGACTTCCGCGCAGAAGAATTGCCCGTCTTTTCAGATAGACTGGCGATCGTCGCCCAATTCGATGCAAACGGGGTTTGTGACTTTTTTTCAAGCCTCTAGCGTGGTGGTCCAGGGGTCAATGGACCACGGTCCAGTCTGCCGAGCAGACTGCCGATGCCAGGGGACGGCCAAAGGCCAAAGCAAAGGCCAAGGGGCAGGCAAAGGCCAAGGTTGTGCAGCTGAAAGGGCCTGCCAGCACCTCAGCCAAGGATGTGCTCTGGGATTTCTTCATGCAAACACGGAGCCTTCACCGTGTTTGCGAAGTTGAGAACAAGCACTTGCAGGCATTGCCTGCCGCCGGATCTTCAGCGTGAAAACATGAAGCAAGAGCGCAGCTAGGAACTTGCTAAGGCACACGTTGACTGTTGACTCAGCATTGGTTTTGGCTTCGTGCCAGATGTCAGCGCTTGCCGACTTACCCTGTCTGCAGCCGCTGAAAAGGGAATGCCGCCTTGCCAGCGAGCGGGGGCTGGGCGGGTGTTGGGCCTCAATTTCCTTAATATTTTTCGCCAATGGTCTGTGGCCAACCCAGTATAGTAGGTTATATAATAATTATATTTTATCTTTTCTTTCCTCTTGAACCAAATATATTTTTATTTAATGCATTATACTTTTCTTGCTTCTGTCTCAAATATTCATTTTGCAATAATTGGTAATGCTGTGCTATATTTTGTAGCGGGTTTGGAGGCGGTTGTGGTTGCATTCTTCTTGGGGGGGGTGTGTTCGCTATTATATTATTTTGTTGCGGTTGTGGTTGTTGATTTTCTTCGTTGTACGCTACTTCATGATCTATCCTTTGAGGTTTTGCTATTGGAACTGCTTTTGGTTTAGGTTTTATAGGTTTAGTTTCTAATGGTCCTTGGCAATTGCGTTCGTGACTGTATCTGTATGATTTTAATGTTAAAGTTTTGGCACATTTTGGACAGGTTATTTTCTTTTCATTACGCGCTTGAGTTTTTGAGTTGTTTGTAAGAGGTTCTACATGTTTTATTTCTTGTGTTGGTTCTATTGTTGGTTCTGCCTGTGGTGCTTCTCCTTCTTCTTCAATTGGTGGTAATTCACTTACTGGTACGTCTGCTTCAATTGTATTAGTAATTCCAGGTTCGACTTCTGACATATATAATATATTATATATTTTGTCTATATTAATTATATATTTTGTCTATATGGACAAATTGAGAAATATTAATATTAATAATTTGATATAAATATTAATAATTAGGTTGTTTGTTAAATTATCTAATTGAAAGAGAATGCTAAAAGAAATGGGTACGCCGTGAAAATCAATTAATTCGTTTCTTGAAGTTGTTATTCTAAAGTGTAGTCTCTTAATATTTTTACCGCCTACATCAATAAAATCTGCATATATGGGCGCTGTAAAATCTGTTATAACTCCGCCAAGTTGTTGATTAATTTGAACGTTTTTAATTACTGAACTGCTGAAATTATTAGGCGCTGAATATTTATAATCGCTTAATTGAGGACAATTTATGTATATATTCTGAAAAGGAACTAAATTAAAATATCCACTTAACCAAGATGTCGCAGGTTCATAGGCAATATAATTACTTAATAAATAATTGATAGCTTTTGGTCTCAAGTTGTCATATTCAAACTGTCCTCTGTTCCATTCACCATTTACATAAGTTTCTAATTCTTCATCTGTAGGTATTTTGATTTTGTAATTTAGAGGGTCATTTAATTTAAGTTCCATTTTGCGTTCGCTTTGTCCATATACTGTTAAGAATAAGTCAGGTACAATATCATTAAATGCCGTGTTTAATTCCGTTTGTATTTTGTATGATAATTGATTAGCATAATAAATTTCACCGGATACATCAACGGCAGTGCTTCTCAATAATACATTGGAACTATTATACAACATAATATAGAATCTTTCATAAAACCTTTCTCTGTTGTATAAAACGGAGTGCTGAATGAACACTCTGTCACGAACATTTTTGTTCTTGGTGGAATTTCAAAGTTTTGGTCAAGTTCTATAATAAAGTCGCTGGTAGAATTGCTTTCTGATAATCTGTAAGCACTATCAACATAGATTTTTTATATGTTAATCTATCACTCATAAATATAATATACAATAGAAATTATAATATAATTATTATTATATGATTGGACGACAATTATTATTAGGTGCTATTGAAGGCAGGACGCCTACACAAATGATGGCAGGTGTAGCAAGTGATAAGGCATATACGGCAGGTAAGGATTTAATAGAAGATGTATTTTTTAACCATAAAAAGAAATTGGAAGACAAAGTAGGAGGTTTCAATAAACATTTTGATAAGCAAATAATGAAACATAAAACACGTTATGCGAAGAAATCAATGTTCAAAATAAAAATAAGATTGATGATGTTAAGGGTTTAGACGCCGCGTATTCAAATGTAAATGGAATAACAAGAATAGGCAACACTTTATATATTGGCGGCACTGGCGCTAAAACGGGACTAAATCACAAAGTCAATGATGTAATCGCAGATCTGTTTTTTATTCCTACTCATAATGTTCAATTAAGCGAAAGGTATAAAGACGCAATGGAAGAATTAAGGAAAATCCAGATGTGAATAGAATTGTTGGTCACATTTCGGCAGTTCCGTTGTTCAAGAAATCAACAACAGACACGGAAACAAATATGCTACTACTGTTTATTCATCACCTTTTGTATCAGGAAGTAATCAACAGAAAAACCCGCGATACTTACGATTTAGAAATCGTGGAGACCCTATAGCAATGTTCGATGACGCGGCAATAACTGGAGAAATAGAAAGCAATAATTTATTAGATAAACACAGTTTCAATAATTGGACAGGACAAGGTATGACTGAAATTAATCCTACTACTGATATTTCTAATGGGTTCAACCCGAATGATAATTCGGGTTAAATGCTTCGCGTTTCAATCCTAATTCAACACCAGAACAATAAATAAATAAATATATATATATATAAGTTATATATGAGTATTGATGCTGAGAAATGGGACAACGATATTGAATATGCTTATAAGAAAATGATAGAGCGAGAGAAAGAGAAAGAATACAAAATATCAAATAGTAAATATGAATGTAATTGTGGCAAAGAAGTATTGAATAAGGATAAAGAAGAGCACGAAAGCAATGATTTAAATCATTTATACTACAGAAAAGGTAATATTGAAGGACTTATAATAGGCATGTATAGTGAAATTATTAATTATGAAAATGATTACTTAAAATTACATCCAGAAAATAACAAAATACATTATACAGATTATAGTAGAGTTGATTATACCGACTTTTTAAAAGAACAAGAAGAAAAGAAAATTCCATTAGATGAAGATGATTTAAGTTATTTG
Source organism: Effrenium voratum (assembly GCA_963377175.1). NCBI lineage: Eukaryota > Dinophyceae > Suessiales > Symbiodiniaceae > Effrenium > Effrenium voratum. The sequence goes on along the minus strand of CAUJNA010000380.1, from coordinate 435,454 downwards.
TATAAGTATAGAGACGAATTAGAAGATTGTATAAAGCGTATAACTGAACTAACATTATCTCAATAATATTAATAATAATGTTTAGAAATAAAGACAAGCAAAACAAAATTCCATTAGAGAAGAAACTGACAAAAGAACCTACAAAATACGATAAACAATATAAAAATTTAGATTATGATACTTTAAAAGATATAGTTGATACAAAAAACAATTATCTAATAAATACTATAAAAAATACAACTTCAAATAATTCTACTACAATGCTTCCACATAAGAAAAATATAAAAATAAAAAAAAAAATAAAATCTAAGTTTATCATATATAAGTAATGGATAATATAATTGCAGAAAGTGAAACTACAATGATTAACTCGTTAAATTTTGGACTTCCAGAAACAGCACAATACATCACAGACAGAAGACACGTTAATTATTTTCCATCAGGTAGTAATGTTTATAATCCAAATGCAGGAAACAAAAAATTAGATTTCATATCAGGAGAAGACAACACATATATTGATTTATCAAGTATTCGTTTATTTGCAAATCTTTGACGGAACACGAAGTCATTTTTTACGGCCGTTAGGTAATTTGTCATCCTTCTTCAGTCGTTATAGATGCACAGTAGGCGGACACCAGGTTCAGGATATTATTGAATACAATAGGCACTGTGAATTGTATAATTCCTTTAAAAGTCAAGATGCTAGAGATATGGACGATTTAGAAGGTAGCGCTAATCCTCGTTGGGATGATGACTGGCGACATACTTATGCTACTGGATTGGCAGAAATGTTAGATAATAATAAACGAAAAAATCCCGGTATTGCCGACCCCGAGGGAGTTACATTTCCAACTACAAAAGACCACAACAACTGGGGAGATTTAACAGCACGATATACTCGCCATTCAGTAGCAGGAATTCCCGGCACTAATGGTTATATGAGATTAGGACATAAACCAGTATGCGGACTGTTAGAAAGCAATTATTATTTACCTTTACGATATGCTCCGCTTGAACTGGAATTTACAATTGTATCAGATGAACATATACCAGTCATTACACCATTTGCTAAAACCGATGACAATGTTCATATTGATGCAAATGGTTATTATTTCACAACTGGAGACACCTCAACGCAGTGGGAATTGAATAACGTAATTATAAGAGCTGAGGTAATACAATTGGACAACACGGTCAACAATAATATAGTGAAACATTTGTTAGAAGGTCAAAGTTTGAAATTGGTATTTCCAATGTATCACACTATGACACAATCATTCAACGCAGGAGGAAATGAAATTAATATGAACATTGTTAAATCCGCTTCTAAATTAAATGGTTGTTTCATTACATTGTATCGTGCACCAAGAGCAGGTGTAGATGCTGATAATAATAATTACTACAGACACGATAATTATATTTACAAGCGATGGAACTATTTTTACAATCCTATGATTAACTCCCGTATCTTTGACGGTCCTAATCCAGATGGTGCTGATCGTGAGCGTTTCCAAGGTAAAGGTTTTCAAGATAAAGATTTAAATTTAACGTGGCAATTACAAATTAATAATAAGAAATATCCAGAGTTTGAATGCCAGAGCCTCGCCGAGAGTGCCTACTACCTCCGAAGAACATTACACTATTTGAACCCTGACCAAGACGCCTTTAGCATTTCATATAAACGCTACAGAGAAGACAAGTTCGTTATTGGGATTTCATTTGAAAAGATGGCGGACACTAATTTTACAGGCCAGAATACGAAACAAGGAGGCTTACTCGTTTTTAAACTAAAAGGAAGTAACAGAGCACTGACAGATAATGAAGATGTGCGAGAATTATTTGTGCATATGATTTCGGAGTCTGTTCTGGAATTACGGGAAAGCGGATCTGTGCTCTATGATTAAAATTAAAATCTATGATAAATATATAATGTATAAATTCCACAAAAGAAATAATAAGAAAAATAAAGGTAAAGTATTTTTACAATCCTCACAAATTAAATATAGTCCATTTGATCTAAAAGATACAGAATATCTAAAACACCTACATGAACAAATGAAACTAAGAAACTCACAAGAAGCATCAGTAGCATTAAGGAAAAAGATTGACGAAGGAAACAAGAGAGCAAACTATGTAAATGAGCTGGATAGAATGATGGGCGAATTATATCGTCCTAACTTACCACATGCAACAAAAGAACATTTAAATAAATGGTATGAAGATACAAAAAAGTTAATATTTACTTAAAATTTATATAACAATAATCTAACTATTATTATAATAAATATGGCAACTACACAAGGTTTAGAATTAATAAATCCATATGCAAAATTTGGATTGAAACGACGACCTACTTATGAAGAAATCGCTAATTTAATAGGCGAAAATGATTTAATAACGGGAAAACTACCTAATAGAGACGCTACATTTTTTAAAGCAAGTCCCCAAGGCAGTTTTTTTGATGGAAGCGACCATTTAGAATTATTGAAAGACCAACAGATGAGAATATTAGACAGGCAGATGAGAGAGATAATGATGAAACAGGAAGCGCGCAGAAACGGGCACACTTATGCAGTTCACAAAATGAATGCAGAAACACCTGTCCAAGCAAACGCCGATGCAATAAATGATGAATATGATTTTTCCACACCACAACAAACGGCAAGACAACACGAGGCAATGGTAGATACACAATTACAAGATATAGCAACTGCAACAAAGCGGAAAGCGGAAGAAGTAGGCAGAGCGATGGCATCAAATTTAAGAGAGATGGGCGGAACATTATTTCATAGAATGGTGGCAAACAGACAATCAGCACCAACAGAACCACGACAAGCGCCAGCAGGTAGAGCAGTAGCAGACGACCAGCAAACAATGGCATTAGAAGATGTTGAATTACCACAGGAAGCAGTAGATGACAGTTTTTATGGATCAGCGCCACCAATTCAACAAGCATCAGGAGCATCATCACAGCAACCACCGCCATTACCGAGAATGCCATTATTCAAAACAACAATAGATAATACTATTAGTCCCGCTTACTGGAAAGACAACCCTAATTTAACAGTAAATGATATTAAATTTCAATTTTATTTAAGAGGAATTCAAGTGCCAGAAGAAAGCGAAATACAAGAAGAATTGAAACACAAAGGCAGAGGCAAGGCGAGAACATACAAAGAATATTTAACAGATATGATTTTAGACACTATTGATAATGGCGGGTGGATAGTAAATTTAGGCAAAGGTAGAATAGAAGAACTCAAGGCAAGTTTTAAGGGCAAAGGTAAGAAATAATATATAAATAATAATAATAACAATGATAATATTAACTAAAAATATACTGAAAAGAAAGAAGCAGAAATTCAATGATAAATATGATGACGACAGTTTTTCAATACATAACCTAACAAAACCAAACACACCAACAACAACACAACCACCGAAATTGATGAAAAAGGGCATACCGAGAGAATTTATTGACATTGCAACCAACACAGATACAATCGCCACAGAAACCAGACAGACTGACGAAAAGTTATACAATGATGCAAATCAGCAATTAAATATGACATTTGAAGCGTTTAAGGTAAAGGAAAACCAAGACAATATGTTTAAAATAATGCTTAAAAACTTTTGGCACAACACACACAAGAGAAATGAACCAACAAGAACACAAGCAACACAAACACTGAAAAACCAACGCGACGCAATGGTGTCAGCCTTTACTAAAATGCTCGACAACAACAAACCGCCAGAACCACCGCCAAAGAAACCACCAGATGAGGATGACAGCGATGAAGAAGAAAAGAAGTTCAAACTGACAAAAATGATAGAAATAATGCTACACAACGGCGCTACAGTAGCAGATATCATATTAAACTTATCGCACAGCGCAATTGCAACAACTATAAATATCGCAGATTTAGTCAATCAAATAACAGCAGGAAATGCACAAGCTAGCAGTAGTTCTTCTAATGAAATTATTAGTGTTCATAGTTCTCCACCTGTTACTGTCCATAGTTCTTCATCTGAAAGTCCAACAGAAATACCAGCACCAACTGAAGACGAAGAAGAAGAAGACGGAGAAGAAAAACAAAAATATTATTTTGAAAAATTAAAATCTAAATAATATTATATATAATGGGTATTGGTCAAAGTAAAGACGATGAAAATAACAGTATGGAAGACATTAAGAATTTAAGAGTAGATGAAAAAACAAGAGCAGATACTTTAATCATTAAATCTATTCAAGAATGTGTGACACGAATTGAAAAACTAGAGAAAGAAAAATCTGACAAATTAATATATAAATTACCTGTTCAATTATGTAATTATTCATTATTTTAAATTAATAATATTAAAACAAATTAATATTATTGATTACTATCATAATCTGTCATTTCACTATCGGGTAATTTCGTTGAGGCATTGCTACATCTATCATCTATTAAATCTTCTTCATCAACAAAAATATTTTGAAATCGTAATAATTCCTCGTCTGTTGCCCTTCTTTTCAATACCTTATAAAGTTTATGTATCCAAGAATTAGTATGAAAATTATAATTACCTCTACGATAAAATCCACCACATCTACATTGTTTTATAACCATATTATTATATTATATTAAATTAGAATATCTTTATTCATCATTTGTAATTTGAAATGCCTGTTCAAATCTGATATGAAACATTTTGTTAATGTCTTTAGCATTCATATTCACGTAGAAGAAACTATAAGGTGCGTCATTAACGGCTTGATGATACATATCTAATAATTGCTGTTTATCAACAATGGCGCTATTTTCTTCAATAAAACTCATTAACTCACTTGCATTTTTCAACCTAAAAATATATAATGAACTGGCATTTAAACGAATGATAGGCGCTAAAACATTATATTTTTGTGTTGAACAAATTACACTTACTGCATCGTGCCTACCTCTTGTAAATAATCCATGTAATAATTTACTATATCTAACAAATTTAGGATCGTCTGCGTGGTCATCTATAACGATTAATATTGAATGCAGTTTCTTTATCTTTTTAGATTTCATATAATTAATTATTTTCTTCTGTCTTTCAATTACATTTTCTAAATCACTTGGATTATAATTATCAAAATATATTTGTTCTTTTTCATCATCTACGTGCAATTCATCCCTGATGTATTTTTTAACTTCTGTAAAAGTTGGGTCATTATGAACGCTGGGGGAAAATATAAATATTCTTGCAAATGAATTTCTATAAACATTTAAAATAAGATTCTGAACTAAAACTGTTTTGCCCCCGTCGAACTCGCAACTATAATACTTCTAAATGGTAATTTTGGCACGTGCTCATATTTAGATTGTTTGAATTCATATTCAGTTATGTTTATTGGTTTTATTATTGGGACATCTGTCATAGTTGATATTAAAGAAATATAGAAAATTATATTTAAAAATTAACTTGTAATTAATATTAAATGGAACATCATTATGTTATGAGTGGCGGTGAATAACATAATGGAACAGGTTTTCCATTGCTTCAATCAATAAGCATTGAAGATAATTAGTTTTGTGTCTTGCTCGCGTGTGCAATGAAAAACCCAAGTGCTGTGCCCCACCAATATTCTATTATGCATGAAATAATAAGATTAATTAGAATAATTTATCTTATTATTTAATATGGATAGAAGTTATTCAGATTATATTGATATAATAGATGAAGTAGAGAATATAGAACAAGTGATAATAACTGACAACAGATGTAAGAAAGTATGCTTTTATACATTGGAATTAATAAAATTAGGAATACAATATATCAAAAATAAAAATGTAAATATTAATATAAATGGGAAAAAAGAAAAACAAAAAGAATAAAACGGATACTACAGTTTCTTCAACAGATGAAGACAAAGAAGAAGAAATTGTTAAGGAAACAGCACTAACCGAGTTTGAGTGTCCTATGTGTAAAAAGATGTTACAAATGAAGAATGAATTAGAAATACAAAAGAAAGGAAATTGTAAATGCAGTTGTATACCAGTTGGTTTTAAAATAAGTAAAACAGATAAAAAAATGAATATTGATAAAACAAAGGACGCTATCAATCTAGAAACAGATGTGCATAATATTTCTATCAAATTTGGAAATGAGGCTACACACTCGGAAAATGGTGATAAAGAAACTCCGGAAACTATTAAACAAATAATGAAAATTTAGTATTTAAAGGGTAGATTTTACATTAAATCAATTTTATAAATAAATAAATATTTAAATAAATAATTATATAAATAAATATATATAGAAATGTCTGAAGTTGAAAATGATGTTATTGTTGAACTATCAAAGAAGATAATGACAGTTAGTAAAAATGTTAAACTGTTGTACGAGATGATAAAAACTATTGACCAGAAACTTGATGCAAAGGCAAACGAACCAAAAGATAACAATGAAGAGAAGGAAAAGATTGATAAAATTTTTGAAAAGAAAGGGATAGGCAGACCCAGCGGTGATTATGACACGAAGCGTAAAAAATATTGTGATATGTTAAATAAGGGACAAATCAAAAGTCCAAAAGAACAAACATTAGAATACTATAAGATTATTAAGGAAGATGATAAATATGTATATTTCTAAAACATTATCTAAATCATTCTAATAAACAATATGAATTTATTAGAATTATTTTCAGGCACAGGTTCAGTTGGAACGATTGCCATCAAAAACTAAAGCAGAATGGGGGATAATCATGTAATACATAAGCAGGAAGATTTATACAAAATACCTGCTGAATTGATTTGTGAAATTTTGACGAGTTTGGTGGATTAAAGAAACGAGTTTGGGATGTGTGATTTAGACATCAGGGATGTGCGATTTAGACATCAGGGATGTGCGATGTAGACATCAGGGATGTGCGATTTAGACATCAGGGATGTGCGATTTAGACATCAGGGATGTGCGATTTAGACATCAGGGATGTGCGATTTAGACATCGGGGATGTGCGATTTAGACATCAGGGATGTGCGATTTAGACATCAGGGATGTGTGATTTAGACATCAGGGATGTGTGAAAGAAGTAAAGAATATAGAAATTTGTTTCATTATCAATTAAATTATTATCCGAACTTAAATTATGAAATTTTATCTACATAACCTAATTTAATTTTAATTTATTAATGAAATTTAATTTAAAATTAAAATTCTTGTAAAAAGTATTTAAAGAAATATTTTATAATACTATTATATAGTTTGATGAGTGATACAGTCCATGATGCTAAAAATATATTGAAAAAAAGGTTTATGAGTTATAAATGCAAAGACTGCGAAATGCTAAAATTACCAATTGAACGCGGTTTTACAAATGGCGTTTGTAATAATATTTGTCATTACATGATATGCAATAATTGCAATAGAATTATAAACAAAATTGATGATATGAATAACAAAGATATTGATATTATAAATAATGAAACTCTTGATGATGATTTAGAAATATTTGTGTTTATTGTAATGAATAATTTCTTAACTATAGAAGGGTTTGATATTTTACTATCTGAGTGTGATGACGAAGGATATAATAATGATTTTATTTTTAAGTATTATAGTATGGTAAAAAATTATATAACGTTTCTTTTAATATTAAACGTTTAAAATATGTTATATTGTTTGATTTTTTAAACGAGTTTTTAAATGATGAGTATAAAACTCACGAACTTTGATATACAATAACACGTGCAATTGGAATAATGGGAATGTTTAGAAAACAAATAGGAAGTAATATTTATAATGAAACAACGTGTGATAAAATAATAGAAAGAATTAAGGAAGAATGGTGCCCGTAAAAAACGAATGAACCAGACCTTGCCCATAATATGTCTACAAAATTTGTGATAAAATTTATTGTATAATAATTTATCATAATTTTTGGAATAATATTTTTTTGAAAATTTATTTTTTTTATTTGTTTTGTAAAATTTATTAATTTATTTATTTTTTTGTAAAATTTATTTTTTAAAATTTTGTAAAATTTATTTTTTAAAATTTATTTTTTTAAAATTTATTTTTTAAAATTTTGTAAAAAATATTTTTTTTTTAAAAAAAAAATATATTTTTTTGAAAATTTATTTTTTAAAATTTATATTTTAAAATTTATATTTTAAAATATGGATGAACTTACTAGGAAATTGCCTGCTTTGAAATGTTGATTTTTGAAAATGTGCTGTTTGAGGTGCTGTTTTAAAATGTTGCTAAAAGTGTGGGGGGGGGGGTCCTAGGTTTTTTTATAGAAAAAGATGGGCAAGGTCTGGTCTAACTCAGAGATCCGTAGGGTTGGGGGAGCAAGCCAAGGCCTAGCAGAATTCCTGGCTTGGATTGTGACGGATGACCGGACGGATTCATTTGACGACAGGATGCTCCAAGGGTAGTTGACACTACCTTTCATATACTGAAAAGGTCTGAATTTGCATCCAAACAAGTTTAAAGTGGAACTCCCGCCTTTTCCTTTCTTTTAGTTCTTCGTAGCTTTGAAGGCTGGAATTCGAACAGTCATATTCTCCAAGCGATGTTTGACTTTGTCCTGGTGCGGGGAAAGTGTGGAGCGGCTGGCAAGCGCTGAATCTACCATCCCAATCAAGGGAGTTTCTTGGGTGGGGTTGCCTGTGCCATGAATTCAGGACTTTCCAAGCGGCTAGGGAGGGGAGGGAGGAGGGAGCCCAAATAAGGTCTTAAGGGCGGAATCAAAGACTTGGGTCCCTGCACCCCTCCCCCGCCCCATGAAATGTCCAAACGAATGATTGCTTCCTTTGTGCCCTGCCGCGTTCTCGAAGGAATCGGAATGTTTGGCGTCCTTTTGCATGCCCTTTGGCTAAGAGAAGTCCAAGATGTTGAGAAACTTTCATGTGGGGGTTGATCAAAAGATCCTTTACATGTGTAAAAAGTTGATACGTGCTACCAAATGCGAAAAGCTACCCGGTAGCTACCCATGCTGATTTGGGGGCCAGAAACATTGATCAACCCCCGTATGGGTTTGTCTCAAAATGATCAGCAGGAGAGGAAATGAGACATTTGAAAGGACCCTGACCATCCAGACTGTACAACTGGTTACCTGTTCTCAGTTGTCCACAGCCGAACGTTTGACTTGTTAGTGTCCCCTGTTTGGTCATGTTTAGTCATCGCCCCAAGAGGTTAACCTTATGTTTGGGTACTGGCCTCAAAGGTTAACCTTATGTTTGGGCCCTTTGGGCAAGTTAGGTTTTGGGTGTTCTGTTGATTAGTTTGTGGGTGTTGATGGTCCCTCACCAGCCAAGCAAGCAACATGTTCCAAAGGGGTTCGATCCCTTGAGGCTGCTACGTCAGAGCCTCATCTGGTGCCGCCGTGGCTCTCCGCCAGGCTGATGCGTTGACGGCGAATGCCAACGGAAGGTGTCAAGGAAACCAGCCACATTGCATGGCTGTCGTTGGGAAACATGTTTGCTTATTGTGGTTTAGTGGATTTGTTTTTTGAACTGCTAAATGTTAAACTTTTCCTCAGCTTCCAACGTCAACCAAGGTTGAACCCCACAACCATGGGAGATGTTTGTATTTAGGGAGGCTTGCCTTGTTCCCCTCCTTGCAATGCTTAGGGCAACCGCACTGCAATGTAAGTGCCTTGATACACATAGAATCCCACTAAGGGGGGAAGATGGGTTGCTATGCGAACGATCCACCGATGCAAAGGCAGATCGTGCAGACGGCTTCATGTAGGACACATAAGAACCATGGACTGCGAAGGACCTGAACTGAACCATGGGTAACACCTGCAAGCGGAGTTAAGTCGGAATGGTTGAGGATCTCAAGAAGCAAATTCCAGGGGGAATCATCATTTCATTGTTTGTTTAGGTGGTGCGAACAGGATTTCATCCATCCACAGTATGTCCACCAAACAGAACCCCAAAAACAACTCTGCTGCAACAGCGGGCTAGCAGCAGCTCAAGCACATGAGAATCGCGCCCATGCACAGGCACATGTGTCGTGTTCTACCACGTTTGAGTTGATATGGTGTTTCATTCTGTGTCACCATGTTGTTGGCATGACTCGGCATGACTTGAAGGAGCATCTCACCCACAAATGTCGAGGGTTTCCGACCATTTTGAGCGGCCACATTTTCAGGCTGGGTTCAATCACACATCTTCAGTTTCCCTTCTACCAGGCACCACTCCCAACCGCCCTCCCAGGTGTCGTTTCATTTTCGATTTTTGGGAAGGATCAAGCGTTGCAAGGGAATGTGTGTGTGTCCTTGACGTGGGGGACTCCAAATCCCGCAAAAAACTAGGGACTCTTTTTTTAAGAAGTTCGCTCCAAGTCCTTCTGATTTCTGGTTTTCCTTTGCCTTCAACCTCCCCAACCCCCACCCCAAGCCTCCAAACCCAACCCCACCCCAAGCCTCCAAACCCCCCACTCTTGCCCCATTTTCCCCACCATAGGTGTCCTTTTTTGTTGCGTTGAGAGAAAAATCGATGGCGCTCAGAAACTACCAGGACTATCTATGTTCAACCAACAGGACGCCTCTGCACTACCCGCAGCAACACCTCAAGGAATGTTTTTTTCAGTTGGATACACTCGGGCCGACTGATGGACGAAATCCTGCACCACCCAGCCGTTGTGGTTTCAACCACATGGTTTCATTTCGCTTGTATGACCCCAAGTCGCGATGTGTAGAACCTTTATCTAGAGTCTCCATGACCCTTTAAAAATGGTTGGTCATGCCCTTCATAATGGGGTCATGGACCTACTTTTGATTCGGGCCATGGAGACTCCAGGCATAACCATCTTACTCAGTTCAGTGTTTTTTTTCTTCAGTTGGACACCTATGACCCCAAGTCCCTTAACCATCTTGGAGCCGCGTTTTCCACGCCAAGACTCAGAGAAACCAGGCACAGGCATAAATGTTCTAGAGCACCTTGGCCAAGTGCCCGCTGTGTTCGCCATGGAATGGATATTTCCTCTAGACTTCCCATTTTTGCTTTCCAGAGGAAAGAGCTGGCACCCGGTTTCAGTGGGTCTTGAGGGGGTTTGCTCCTAAGCCCATCCCCTTTTTGGGGGTAAGAGCTTTCCCGTCGCTTCTACTCAAAACAATAAGCTCAGGTGATATCCCCAACAGCACGCGGTGGAACCCTGGTGGAACCCTCGTAGAACCTTACCTCACAGCCGCCCCGGACCACCCCGGAGCCTATCTGGGCTGAGACCCCAAAGCTTTCAGCTGTTGGGGAAAAACAAAAAACACGCCAGCGGGATGCCTCTAGACTTTCCTGTAGCTTTCGAGGAAAGACCCCGACCCCACGTCCCAAGACGCCAACCACGTGCCCTGGCGCGTGTATAGCTCTAGGGGTAACTTCCCCATTCTTTCCAGGGATCCTTCTTTCTAGAAAACCACCAAACACCCTGGGGAAATGGCGATCGGTTTTTGAAAAGAACGATGGCTGAAAAGCATGGACAATGGAGAATCAACCCCAACAGGTGTGGAAGGAAAACTGGAAGAATCGTGTCCCCTTTTTTCGGGACCACTTCCCTGGCAGGTGTTTTTTTTCTTCTGTTTTTTTTTTTTAATTATTTTTTTTTTTTAAAAAAAAATAATAATTTTCTTTCGGGAAATGGCTGAAAAGAATGGACAAGGGATCAGCCCCTGGAGACTCGCGCGTGATCCGCGAGGCAGCGTGTCCTGGCGGTTTCTGCTGGGCGACGCGCCCAAACGGCTACAGGCCATGGCGCTTGCGGAGGCGGCGCCTTGGTCAGGGCTTTGGTGGGTGCGCCTTAAGAAGGGGTCCCCTCCAGGAAAAATATATATATATATATATATCCATACATACCCATATTATCGATAATATATATATATACATATATATATATACATATGTATATATATATATATTATGTATATGTATATAGTAGGGGGTCCCCAAAGAAATGCTTCTTGCTTTTTGAGGGGGGGTAGGTTCACGTTTTCCGGGGTTGTAAAGGGCAACCAAGAGGACAACCTTCATTTTGGAGGGGCCCAGCCCAGAAAAACGACTGCACTCGGGTGAAAGTAGATTGCACGATTCCGTGTGTGTGTGTGTGTGGGTCAATTGGATGCCTAAACTAAAATGGCCATGAGTTTTTTTTCGCAAACCATCATCAAGCCATGGGCATGGACATGTGTGATGTCCAAGGGCCTGAAATTCACACGCCGCAAACCCAAAATAGCTTTACTTCAGGCAGTGGCAACCCACAGTGTTCATCGGCTGACCCCAACTGTACGGTTCCAACTCAATATTGCAAGTGACCGAACGAGGAAGGCTTCTGATTTCCATCACTTTATCCTGGTTGAGGCCTTCTAATTTACCATAATTGTTCACTCACGACGCCATTAGCGACATGGGCCGAATCGCTCATTTTTTTGACTGGGGGGGTTTGGGTTTGGTGTGGGGTGGGGTCGGGTGGTAGCATTCACAAGAAGTGCTTTGGCACGGCCGCAAACAGCTGTCGGGGTGGGGTGGGGGGGCGTGGGGTGGTAGCGTGCACAAGATGTGCTTCGCGCATTCCCCATTGGCACGGCCGCAGCCAGCTTACGGGGTGGGGTAGGGTGGGGTGGGGTGGGGTGGGGTGGGGGGGTGGTTGCGTTCTCTCTCAGCTGTCCGGCTTATTAGGGGCAGCAGTTTCAACGTTTCAGACTCAACGCTGTCAATTTCTCCGGATGCGTTCTCGCTTGGACGTGTGCATGGACTCGAGTTGAGATGTGCACCCATACCGCAGATGGCGGGCTCTTCCCAAGAATCGCAGTGACTAGCTCTTGTGGCCGTCTTGCGACTGGCTTGCGTAAGTTTGCCACCACTCCTAGCATGCTGGCAGCGAGAGCCTGCGGAAACCGTGGATGCTTTGCGAG
>CAUJNA010000380.1:400073-417573 GCA_963377175.1 Effrenium voratum | reverse complement strand
CTCGAATCCACGCCCACACGCGTCACGTGTTCCGCAGTCGCAGCACGGCAAGGCTTGCGACGCCTTCGCCTGGAATTGACCTACGAGTACCTGCTTGCCGCTGTGGACGCACATGGTGGGACCCTGGGAGTTCGGATTTCGGCCTCACTTTGCATCTGGATTCTCAATGGTTGTGTCGGCAAAATCAGAGTCAGTGGCCTATAGGACTGCTAATTGTCCTGTTGGCTTCTCATTCTTACATCCAAAAGGGGCGGCCCGAGTTTGGACACCCCCCCAATGAAACGAGATGCATAGCAAACGAACGGCATTTGGCCTCATGTGACGTTTTGATGCCACTTGTGTAGTGGCATATGCATTGCGAGCTTTGTTGTTGGTATATAAGCATCTTTCCAAGACCCCTACCTGAATATGCCCTTGAACTCCTGCCAGGTGAACATAACGCGACCGAAGAAATCCCAAATCAGGGTTTCGGGACTCAAAGTCTCGGACTGTCAGAGGCTTCTTCTCAGCTCAGGCCAGGTTGCCGCGCCTATCCAATTGTCTCAGTTTGAATATGTTACTTATTTCACTGGTTGCTTTTGAATGGAAATCACACACATCGCCCTCAAGGCGAGGTGCGCGCAGTTCATTCGGCTGCTGCAGTCCATCGCTGGAGCCAACATGGCCCTGCGCTTCTTGAACAAGATGCCCGCCAGGGCCAAGGGCACAGTGCTTGCCGTGGGCTCCGAAGAAGGAGCTAGCGTCCCGGAGATGATGGTCAGGCCCGCCGACGCAACGCCTCGCTTGTGGTTGAGGCTGTACGGGTGCCAGCCGTCGCGTGGGCCGCGCCCGGAGACTGCACAGCTGAACTGGGCAATGAGCGCCCGCAGTCTGATCGAGTGAGTCGATAGACCACTATCTCTGGGAGGTCGTGCACGACAAGCGCACCAAGGGCAAGGGGACGTTTGACTAGAGTACTTTTGATACTAAGTGAGCCACAATAAAACCCATGTCAAAATGTGTAGGGTTCGTGACCCTGCAGGAGGTCGGCATTTAAGGAACTATGTTGAGAATTGGAGTTGCATGATGAAAATTGGAGTTTGTACATTGCTACGAGTTGTTTTTTTCCCCCCAACAGGGTGGCAGTGAGTCAAATGGTTGTCCCTATTAAACTATCCAGACTACAGTAACTACAGTGTCGAACGAGAACTGACGGCCATTTCCTCACCCCTCAACATTCAGCAGGCAACCGAGTACCAACGCAAAGTATGTATTAAGCAGATCAAACAGTTCAGTGTTTAATTTGTGCTCTTCCCCTTTGTTAGTTTGCTATCTGGTCCGGTAGAAATACAACGCCTACGATATATGACGAGGATTTAGACACTCTGGGTCAGAAACTTTGTGAAGCCGACTAGTTGATCCAGTAAGAAATGCTTTCAGTATTCGGAGTGTCTCATGCCTTCTGATTGTCACACTTGCAGAACATAAATTCGTACAACCGTGACCATCTATAAATGTATGCAGCGCCGGGTCTTCACCTACATCATGGGCAGTGCATCTTGGCACCCCTCCAAAGATGCCAACGTGGGCAACTGTAAACACAACCGATTCCCTCCTTGGCTAGTTTCCTTGGAAAATCAGATGAAACGAGGTTCGCTCTCAAGAAAAGTCAGTCAGCTCCCTGCTGTTCATGGGTTTTAGCATGAGATGCAAGCTTTTGGTCGATGAAAACGACAATTGACATGGCCTATTCGCGACGGGATTGAAATCATTCAACACAGGAAGGCATCCTAAGAGTCTATTTTGAAATGGTTTGCTAGCCTTCATGCAGACAAGCGATTAGGCAAGCTCAATCTGGAGCCACTCGAAAGCAAAGCCTCCCCCTCTAAATACGAGTTGAGCTTCTCGCTTATCAAATCCTCAAAGAAAGCGAATGTATATTCCGACATAGGCTTTCAGTGAAATTCGCGAATGGGATGTTTGGCATGGAAGGAATGGTGCGATCCCATGCTTGCTTGTTGGAATTCCTCTGTTCAAAAGAAGGTCCTTCTTGCTTGTTTGTATTCTCCCAATAGTATTGGACAAATGAACTGCTGCCCCGCAGAATGCGTTTGCACACGCGATGTATTTGTCAAGACCCTCGCCCCACATGCTGCCACACGTTCTTGACATGACTGCTTAAAGACCCCGACCCCAACACATTTGGCATGCCGGTCCGAATCCAGACCAGGAATTGCAACGATTCTCCCAAGACCCCAACCCAAAAATCCATCGGCATGTGCTGGCCCGGATTTGGTTTAGGGTTGTCCACCTCACGCAGTGGTTCTATATTTTCACCTTGCCGGTGACGGGCGTGTTGAGGAAACTAAACGTCCTATAGGTCGTTGCTTGCCCTTTTGCACTGGACCCCAGCTGCTGAGTCCACCAAAAGAACCAGTATGCTGTTTATACTATGCAAGTAGGCATGTACTGCCGGCTGAATCCATTGGCACACTCCCCCGCGGGGAGCAACGCCACCGAGATCGCGGACGATGACACCTTCATCAGCTTGCCCAACGCTCTGGAGCTCACTCACCTCTTGCCCACTCGCCGCGTCTATGCGCCTCAGCAAAAAATACCCGGCCCGAAGGATTCGGACCGCGGAACTCTATGGGCTGTGGTGGTCAAAACCAATGGGATCCCATTTTGGGGTAGGTGAATTCACCACCCATTGTGGTCTATTTTAGCGGGGAGTGGGATGTTTGCTCAGGGTACGAAATTTTGACCCATGGCCATAGAGTATTATTTTGCACTTTCTGGCTTTGGGTTTCCTTTTCCTACTCGTGCCTAGCAACCCACCCACCCGCCCGGTTTGTTCTACGCTGCTATTGAAAGCAACCCTGAAAAGGCTGCCCTCTAAACGAAGACCCAACTTTGTGCGTGAAATCACGGGAAATGCGGGTGCACGTGTTTTTGTGAATGCCAGTGACCAAACATGTTCAAGTGACTGTGCAAAATCAACGCTGTCCTGAATCAGTTGTGGCTATCTTGCAGCTTTGGACAACTTGTCATGCGGACTAAAGACCAAAGATCCAATCCCCATTCTCGGCATGGGGGGAAAGTGTACAGTGAAACACTATGCCCCAACTATTTGTGCCATGCCCGGGTGAGCACAAAGCGGCGTTAGTTTAAAGTCTAGAGCCAGCCCTCCGACTGGTTGTTGGAGAGCCTTAATTAGAACCCCGCATGTTGCGCATTTGTTCCAGTCAATTCTGAAGCCTGACACCCATGGCATTTGTTCCAGTCAATTCCGGAGCCACTGACGACGCAAGAGATTGGAACCAAGTAAGGGCACGGTCTTTTTGTTTTTGGTCCGGGATTACCATGCATCCGAATGGGAATGCAGCCCACCGGTGTCATCAGGCGTTCATTGCTTCGGCTGCATCACGTCCATTCCCAATAACCCTGGACCCAGCGGTGCCAAGGATAGCTCACGCTCGATGATTGATTCCATTAGTTTTGCAAGTCGGAAGCAATCCGCGGATTTCGAGTACGTTCGAAGGAGGTTCGTGGCACCCCTACAATCTGTACACATGTCCATTCTCATGGGGCACTTGAACCCTTGAAGCAAGGCATTCCTGCAGTATGCCACGGTTGGTCACTGCTTTACTTGGTACCTGGAGTCTCCATGACCCTTGAAAAATAGGTCCATGACCCCATTCTTCAGGGCAATGACCAACCATTTTTCCAGGGTCATGGAGACTCCAGGTACCTATTTTCGGGACTTTTTCGGACCTTCCCCACCTTGATCACAGCTTCCCCAATTCTGCTTCCCATTCTCGCGCTCTTCGTCTCGCGCGTCCCCCGGCGGAACTGGGCTCGGGAAGGTGGTGCTTCCAGAGCCTTATAAAGGGTCGAAGGCATGTGGCTGTGGCTCAGAAAAAGGTACCACGGCACCGTTGGTAAATGGTCTCACTTCCTGAGTTGGTGGACTTTAAACTTTTTGGAAAGACCATTTTAGTGGCAAATAAAAAGTTCAAACTTTTCTTGGGCCATCCACTCAGCCAGTGAGTGGTAAATGGAACCAAGGATTAACACCTGCGTAAGCCTAGCTCTTAAGTTTTGAGCCACGCCCATATCTCACGAAATGTTTACATCAGTTGGAGATGTGATGTTCCATTGATCATTTTCTGGATCTAAGTCTTATCAGCTTCATGGGCCGTGATGCAAAAAGGGATGTGGTAAAGCTTCCTGGAAATTCTAGGTCCCCCAGCTAGGTGCCCTTCTTAACCCCTTCTTTGGTTGGGAGATTCGGTTCCCCTACTAAAATAGACAGAACAGACAAACAAGAAACGTTACCCTTATTCTAAGCTCTCAAATCTGGAGGACCTAGTATTCTTAATAAGGAACCAGCTCCAAAGTGATGGCCTTTTGGGGGGTAAAAAGGGGTCGTTGAGCACCTCAGAAGGTACCAAGGGTCTAGGGGTACCTTCCCCATTCTTTTCAGGGATCCTTCTTTCCAGAAAACCTTCCAAAACCCAGGCAAAATAGCTGGTTTTTGAAAAGAACGATGGTTGGAAGGAATGGGGAATCAACCCCTAGGAAGGGACTCTTTGGGAAGTTGGAGATTCCTCCGGGGGTGTCAGGTGGGCAATATGATCGACACCATCCCGCAGCGTTTCGACGAGGGCTCGGGACGGCCACTGCAGGCGAGTGGACCCGTTTGGGGGGGGGTTTGGGGTCGGGGGGTGGGGGAGGGCGGAGGGTGGTGGTCTGGGGAAAGGGACAAAACGGATCGCCGCATTGTCCAGAGACTTCCTTGGATGTCCCAACCCAAGCAGAAGCGAGGAGTTCTAGTTAGTTGGCAACCACATTGATGTTTGAAGAGACAAAGCATCCAACAATCTAGTGCCAAGTCCTGTCCCGATTCTGAGCCCAGGTTTTCCAATCTGCTTTGAAGACAGGGAGTCAACCCTTGCTTCGACCAGACTATATCCTGTGGAGCAACGTTTTAATTTGTCTCTGACCTTTCACCTTTGATCGTTGATGGCGTATCTTTAACCTTGCGTGTTCAAGCTCTGTGTGTTTAACGCGATATGGTTTGCCTTTCACCACGAACTTTAAACAATGGTGGGCATGTTGGTTTTCACCTCTACTCTGTAGCCTTTAAGAGGCCATTCTTATCCTGACGCCTCCAAGCTTTAGCAATTGACTTTTCACATCAAACCTGCAACGATCCGTTCACGTTCTACCTTACTCCCCTGCGAGCTAAGGGAAGAAAGCAAGCAAGACATCCTTTCTCTAAAGAGATTCCTGAACCCGATGGTGTTTTGGGCTACATGATCTGCACAAGTGTAGGGAACCACTCAACTGAGTGGTGTTCCTTTTGACTTTGATTTCAAGCAATCCCACGAGTAAGTCCCACCTTTGATCTGCAGGAGTGTAAGCTACCTGCTGTGGACAGATTAAAATCATGCCAGGCGCCAGTTGGTGTATGGCCACGAGTAAGTCCCACCTTTGATCTGTGGATGGATAAAAGTCAAGCCAGGCACCACTTGCATGCCAGAGTCTATCTCACTTCCTGAGTTCATGAACTTTAAACTTTTTGGGTCTGGACCATTTCAGTGGTAAATATAAAGTTCGGACTTTTTGGGGGGCATCCACTCAGCCAGTGAGCTATGGCCTGGGCCTCTCTACCTTGCGTCGGAGAATTCGGGGGAGCCGAACTGGAAACCGGGCAGTTTCTGGTTTCCCTGGCTCCGTGTCTAGTTTCCCAAAATGGGTGTGTCGTTTTTGGAGTTGATAGCATTTTGTGTTTTGGCCGGGACACCAAAAGGAACACCATTTTGGGAGGGTCCAAATTTATTTCACGACACACCCAAATCAGCCAAACATCTAGGGGTTGATTCCCTGTCCATTCTTTTCAACCATCCTTCTTTTCCAAAACCAGCCTCAGTTGCCTGTTTCCCCTTGTTTTTGGTGGCTGCCCCACTAAAATGGTCCAAGCCCAAAAAAAGAATGGGTCCCCTTTTTTTCCCGGGTCACTGAACAACTGAGCAGCGGTTTCCAACCTGAACTGATAGTTTTCTGGAAAGCTTTGGATCCCTGGAAGTGTCCCCTAAAAAATCATGACACGGGGCCCCACCAAATGGGTGGAACCTCAAACTTAAACGATCGGGGGGGCAAAGTGCAGGTTTTGGCAACCATGTGTCCACCCAATCGGGCAACCCATGGTGGAATTCCGGTTTTTTGAATACAGCCATATGTACCACTCGAATGGGTCCAAACCCGAAAAACGTTTTTGGTACCGGTTTTTTGAGCCACAGCCGAAGAAGAGGAGTACTCGGTGAACATGTACCTGGGCTCCCCCTCGAAGCTGCCCATCTTTGCCCACGGCATGGGCTCCTTGGAGGGAAGCGTCGCCTATCGCGCGGCGTGTGGTGAGCGTTGCACGGGTGCCGCACTTGTTGCTGGTATGAAGCTAGGACATGTGGGCGTGTATTTATTTATTTATTTGGGGGGGGGGGTGGGCATGCGGAAAACCAGCCCTAGGAAAAAACCAGCCCTACTGTGGATGGTTGCGAACGTTTGTTGGTATTTACGTTGGGGAATCATCATTCTTGGGTTTCTTGGGTAGTGCGAAATGGATTTCGCAACCATCCACAGTTGAAAGAAAAAGTTAAAAGGGGGGGGGGTTTGGTTTGGTTTAAGGGGAAACCACAAGGAAAGCCACCATTTTGGGGGGGGGTGCCCTAAGAAAAGACACACAGACACATGTTTCTTGCATTTTACTGGTGGCTCAGGTTGTGCAGGGCCTTACTCGAATGATAGAGACGCGCGTCGACCTGGAATTGCGCCGGTTAATTCATGAAGCTTCCTTTGGGACTCCGTTCTGGTGAGTGTACTTGGGTCTTCGTTGCCAAGTTAGCACGTCTCAGCAACCTGGGTTCTAGCCTGCTTATAAGCCTCCGTAAGTGGGGTTAACCCAGTCAACAGAGGGTGATATATCCCAGGTAGCTAAGCACATACGAACTTGGCGAATCGAACACCCAAGTAGTGGTTAGCAATTCGGATGGCCCAAGGGAGAAGAGGCAGGTATGCGAGTGATTCATGGCAATTGCTACTTGGATGTTCGATTCGCCAAGTTGGTAAGTGGCGATTGCCGTTTGGGGGTTCGGAACCTCGAATAACAAGGTCAACCCCAGTGAACAGGGGAGCTCTAAGCAAGGTTACCAACAGCTTCCCAACTTGACGAAACTTGGCGAATCGAACACCCAAGTGGTTTCTAGGCAAGAAACTGGTGTAAAGTACGAGACCCCTGAAGATCATAGGCTGCCCTTTGGTCAAGGGCTTCAGCTAGTTCTTGGAAACCCAGAAATTCTTAGGGGTCACTGGTTCCCCTTCTAAAATTGCAATTGACTGGTGGGTTCCGTTGAAGCGAGCGCCACTTTTGGAGGTAGGTCCCCCAGCTAGGTGCCCTTTCTCACCCCTTTTGTGGTTGGGAGGGTTTCCCTACTAAGATGGACTACAGAAAAAAGAAACGGCGCCCTTCCAACCTCTCAAATCTGGAGGACCTAGTAGAGGAAGCCCTGATGCATCGTCATGGTGGCCCTCAGCGAAAGACTTTTGGAGAAAATTTCTCGGCGCGGCGCGTGGAGTTTCCAACACGCAGTGGCTGAGTTGTTAACAAAAGCAGAAGTCGTCTTCCAGTTGCTCAAGCATATGTTGTTGTTTTTTTTTCCCCTTTTTGGATCTACCATTGTCGGATATATTGTTGTTTAATGGAGGTAATTGTTCCAGAAGTTGCCCACGGTAGTCACAGACCGAAAAGCAGGGCAGCTACCCTTTGTGCCAGTGACTTGTGTTGAGGCATGCAGGCATGTGCCACAGGCGTGAACCCTTGGCCATTTCGCATCGAGGGTGAAACTGACGAGACTCCATGGGAAGTCCTGATGGTTTTTGGCCCTTGGGGAACAGACCCCCTGACAAGGCACTCTTGTAAAGGCTTGCAACTTCTCCCCTATATTTATTTGGCTCTCAGTCACAGAACCGACTTGTTCAGGGACACCCCTTGTTCCGTCATTTGTCCAATTTTTTGTCCGTTTAAGTTTGGTGGGAAAATGGTCTTCCAAACTGGCCAGCCTATTCTTTTTCCCCAACAGCTGAAAGCTATGGGGTCAATAGGCCCAGATAGGCTGTGGAATGAGTTTTGGGGAGCTTTCAAGAGGTGTTCGGAGCGTTCCAAAGATTTTCGAGGTGATTGGGGATAGCACAGGTGTATTCTTTCCTGGATGCTTGGCCAAGTTAGCAAGTGGTTAGCCACCTGGGTTATAACCCCCTAAAGACTGGGTGAACCCCGCGTAAGGAGGATAAAACACAGGTTACTGAGAACTTGCTAACTTGGCGAATCGAAGACCCCAAGCTGTTCGGGGTGATTTCTATTTTCTTTCTGTCAGAGCCAGGGCCTCAATTCCAAATCCAAGCCAACTGACCACCAAAAATGGTATCAAAGACCCACCTGGCCCAATTTTCCTGCTTTTGCAGTCATTCCGGCAGAGAAAAGAGATCGGTCCAGCGGGGTCCAGGCTACTTGACCCAAGTTGATTGGGTTCCCATGAAATTGCGGATCCCAGCGCGGCTGATTCTTACCGATTCACCTTTGCATCTCCCCCATGCCCCCCCAAAACCAGCTTGCCAGCTTGGCAAGTAGTTTCTTATACCAACTAGGTCCCCCAGTAGTGCCCTTTCTCACCCCTTTTTTGGTTGGGAGGGTGTCCCTACCAAAATAGACTACAGAAAAAAGAAACGGCACCCTTATTCTAACCTCTCAAATCTGGAGGACCTAGCCAAGGGTTTTCTCACAAAGCCAGGCAACCAGTTGCCTCAGCTCTACCCCATGGGCTTTCTTCCGGGACCCAAATTCCAACTTGCCGCTTGGGGATCCCGCGGGTAGTCGGTCCCAGGCGGCGTGAAACCAAATGGCTCAAAATTAAACAGGGCTCCTTGAAAAGAGATTCATGTTGCAGCCATTTGAAACATGTGGCTTTTTCAACACCAAAATAAAGAAATGGAAACCACCATTTACAAGTTGCAATGTTCAGGTGTATAATGTAAGGATCCCTGATACTGCAACCCAACATGCTAGGCGCATTCCAACAAAATGTCATGGGCAGTTTGAGGGTGGGAACCAACCTATATACTAAGTTCCACGTACTTCTGGCACCCCATCCCATTTGCGGTGAACCATAACGCACGACCTCAGCCCAAATGGTGGTTCGTTCATGTGGGGAGTGGCCCCCGAGCACCTTATTTCAGGTGGATGCATGAAATCCTGCACCGCCCAAAAAACCCTAGATGATGATTCCCCTGTAAATACCACCAAACGGTATGGCTGCAACCATGGTTTCAAACTGGTGCGAACGGATTTCGCAACCATGAACAGTATGATAATCAGATATTATGGTGAAATATTATTTGTGCTGTTGGCACCGTGTAAACGCGGCCACCAGTCACCGATTTGGATGCAAGGAGGAACCAACAGGTGGGTGAAATATTCAAATTCACCCAGAACTCCCATCCCTCACCCCAAACTGTGGCTTATGTGGTGAGAAAGCCCCCCAACCACCTGATTTCAGGTGGGTGAAGTAGTATCAAAGGGTTTGGTTGCAGGACAATCTACAGGAAATGGACCCAAAAAACCCTAAATAAGCTGTTTTCCTGTAGAATTTCCTGCAACTCAACCCTTTGATAGTAGAATTCACCCAGAAATTCCATGGTTCCCCTACTAAAGTAGACAGAAACCAAGTTGGTACCAAATTATTCCAACCTCTCAAATCTGGAGGACCTAGTACTTCACCCAAAAATCCCATGGAGCCCATGGATCCTGTGCCGAGGTTTCATGATCTCCCAGGACCTGGCGGAGCTCCTGGCGAACCTGGGCTTCTCCCTGAAGCTCAGGGGCAACGACGACGCTCTGGCCGATAGCACCCTTTTGGCTCGGTCGGGGGATCGGCGGCTCTTTTCGGTGGGCGACATGCTTATTTTTTGTTTGTTTGAAGGCGACGTTTCGGTGGGGGACATGTTCCGTTTGTTTGTTTTGTTTTATGTTATTTTCTTGTTTTGTTTTCCTCTGTTTTTTGGTTGTGGTAGGCGTCATTTTGAGGAGGGGGGGACTGTTCAGTGGGGGGCGTCGTTCTGTGTTTTGTGTAGGCGTCGTTTTGAGGAGGGGGGGCGACTTTTCGGTGGGAGGCGACTTTTCAGTGGGGGGCGTCGTTTTTTTTTTTTTTTAGGAGACCCACCCACCCAAAAACTGATGGTTCTCCTTTTGTCTTCTTGTTAAACTAACCCAAAAGGTTGAGTGGTTCTAAATTACAGGATGAAGTTCCTTTTGATATGTAAGGGAAACCAACAGGAAGCCCTTGGCAGTTTGGGCGATCTTGAGAAACCCGCTGTGTTGATTCGCACTTTTTGAGTTTGGGAGAACCCAAATGGTGAATTGCGGCGAGGTGGGTTCCGGTTTCCGGGACCCTCTCGAACACCGAGGCAACGCGTCCTGTTTGAGAGAGCAGAGGAGCATATGGGGCTGCCATTCTTGTTTGTGGCTACCCTTTTTTTTTGAAATGAAAGCCGAAGGAAACAAATCCGACTTCTGGTGGGTCCCCTACATCTTTTTCTGGAATGCCTAGTTGAGACTTCCCGCTTCAGGTTCCTTAGGCTTCCATATGGCTTGAGGAGGTTGAGGGGGTTGCTTCGGGATCTTTTGGAAGCCCCCTTCCTTGGACCACCTCCCCTAGCAACTCCATAAACGTTTAAACACGCCCATGGCAATCCGAATTCAGACCTCGAATGGCTTGGGCCATGGACTCGTGGGCAATGGCTTCTCTGGCTTGGTATATGACGGTCAGAGCCGACCAGCCGAGCGGTTCCTTGGGATTGACGTGATGGTCAGACCGTCATCCTGGCAGATCCCCAATCACCGTTTATAATGATGCCTATTGGGGCCATGGCCATGGAAGATATGAATATCGGGGCTCGCCTTGGAGATATGAACGGCTGACCTATCGGTGTTCAGGTCGTTTGCTTTCACCTGGTCCGGCAACTAACTCGCCCTCCTAGAGGGTCCCTTGGTACCTCATGAGGATGGCTGTTGGCGGGTAAAAAGGAGTCGTTCAGTACCTCCTCAGGTACCAAGGGACCCTCTGGGCCTGTTCATCCCTGGCTTTGTCGCCACATTGTTTTGTCAGGGACAGATATTAGGAACAACCTAAATATCTAAGCAAACAAGCATACAAACAATTAAACATTCAAACAAACAATTAAACATACAAACAAGCATACAAACAAACAAACCAAACAATTGTTTGGGGATACACCTGCAAGGGTGCATGACCGTCTCGTGCCTCTCCAGCGCCCAGGATATGCTCTTCGGCCTATGGTTCCGGTGGCTTGGCCGCGGAAAAAGAAAAAAAAGTCGGCCTGCCGGCCTTCCTTCCGCCTTGCTTGGAGCCCCAGCGTGAATCATGCAACCATTGCTTCGCTGTTCTTGGATCATGTGTTTTTTTGGTTTTTTAGATTGGTTCTGTTCATTTTTACTGGGGGTCTGCAAAAAACATAGTTTGTTGCTACCATACCAAGAGTAGAGATGTTTGGTTACCTAAGGAATCTGGGCTAGACTTAGGATACCTTTTACCATTTTAACAGTGACTCAAAGGGAAGCAAACACTAGAATATACATTCTATAACTGGGCCTAAGTCAGTCTAAACATGGATTGTCATCATCTAAATTGGATGAACCATTGTTTTAATGGGGGTTGAACCCTAGGGTATACCCTCCTGTCCGCAAACATTCAACCCACGAGAGGGTCCCTTTTAAAAGAACATAGTCTGCCAGAACCCTTCAAGCGGGTTCCATGTGGACAGGAGGGTACTGATTCAGCCCCTTTGCCTTCTGTTGTCTTTAAAAAATGCGGAGCCCTCCAGAACAACTCGCTTCCCTTTGGTCTCCCTTTAAACACCCCCCCAAAAATCGTAAAAAGGGTGGCCTCAACCAGCACGCACGCGGACATCCAGGACGCCCACATTGGATTTGCAGCGGTGCCAAGAAGCGTTCTGCAGAGACGGCCTTCCTGCTAACAGAAGGTTGGCCCCAGACTTTTTCACTTCCCCGCATCGATGCCGGAACCCATCTTCCATTCCTGCCCTTGAGCTTTGACTACAGTGATGAGCACAAAGCATTGCAAATCTTAGGTTTGGGGCTAAGCATTGACCAAGTTTGAGGAGCCAGAAGGACAGATATCATGGTTTTCCAAAAATATGGCCTTCGAAGGTGTTCTTTTTGGTTTCTCTGGTATAATGACCTCACCATGATAAAGATCCTTTACTCGAGGATCCAATTCTTAGTTCAGCTTTTGGAATCGTTGCACAATTTGCAGGTGGTGGTCTTGTTTGCCACCTTTGGTGGAAACAATGATCGACCCCCTTGTAGTGAAGCATTCCTTGTTTGGGGGGGGTCGCCCATTTTCTCACAAAAGGTCGCAAAAAGACCCCCCCCGGATTGTTTTAAGGCGACTTTCCGTGAAATGCAAGCACACCCCCATGACTTTATGAAATCTTCGTGGGCATCGGAATGCATCGCTCTGGTACCAAAGTGGTTCAGCATAAATCCAGGAATCACCGCGATCTGCACAGAAACTCCTGGCGGAGCCCACAGTGACTTTTGCATTTTGTTCCTGGTTGCACGTGGGCTCCGCTGAGGTGGTTATTGATGGATGGTTACACATGGTTACACCATGTTACACATTGGGCTCTTTTGAAACAACATGGTTACACGGTACGTGCCCAGTGGTCGAGACTAGTTTGATCAGGATATGTGCGGCAGAGTATATTTGTTGTTGCATTTTGCCCAGTGATGTTAGGACTGAACAACTTTTTGCCAACGAATAGGTTTTCCGTATTAAACCACTAAAAGTTATTCACTTTGAGCCGGGGAGCAGAAAGCAACCGAGTTGACCCCGTGGAAAGAGCGGGTCCGCTCGCGGAAACCGAAATCCGAAAGGAGTGTGGAGCGGCTCTTCTACCTCCACTACTGGCCCTGGTTTCATGACCACAAGGACCTTTGGTTCGGCTTGCGTCATGCTTCCACCTTGCTTTGCGTCATGCCGGACGAAAGGTGTGAGGAAATCGGTCTTCTATTCGCCTTCCCACAGGTGCTATGCTGGCAGGAAGTGGAGCATTGCCAGACATTGTTTTTTTTGTTTGCCCTTGGTTTAGTTTGTGTTCCCCTTACCAGCAATAAGATCAGTGTCCCCCAGTAGTGCCCTTTTAGGGTTCCCCTACTAAATAGAATAATTACAGCAAAAAGGGTACCCTTATTCTAACCTCTCCAGTGGAGGACCTAGCTGTCCAAGTCTGGCCACGCTACAAGGCCAGCATACTTCCATATGCTCCTCCAGTTTGGGAGGGACATACATTGCGAGATTCACTCGATTTCTGAGAAACCATCCTTGATTCAGGTAAGTTTGTTCCATGTTCTTGACAGCTTACCCGCATACTTTGACCGTGTCAACTGATTGTTTGGGCCTCCTTCTGCTGGGATTCAAGCCACGGGGGTGAATATAACTACCATTGTTTGCCTACGAATTGTCATCATCTAAACTGGATGAATCATTCTTTTACAGAAGGGGTGCTTTCAGGGATGTAGTTTTGCAGCTCCACTGCTTGCTCTCTTCTTTTAAAGGGGGGGTCAACCCTGCCATTTTAAGGCCTCCGTTGTCTGCGGGTAAAAACGCCCAACCCTCGGAGACGGTTTCATCGGTTCAGAGGAGTCCATAGGCCAGCATGCAGCAAGAGCCTTTGCCTGGTGACTGGAGGGTGCCCCATATGTTTCTATGTGTCTGTTCTCTTTTTTGGTGGAGGGGGGGCCTTGAGGCATCTCCTGTTGGGAGGTGAGTGTGCTTTTATGCGTGATGTCCAAAGGGGAAACGTAGGGGGCTGTAACGACTGGAAGCTTTCTGGGCCACCTCAGAAAAAAGGTTTCCGGACTGTAGAAGTGGTTGTCTTTCATTGAAACTCACTCCCTGAGTTCCGAAACTCGGACTTTCGTCACTTTTTGGGTCGGAACCAAATCAGCGGCACCCAAAAAGTGTGGTGACCTTGGTTTGGCGAGTTCACTCGATCGGTGAGAAAAAACCACCTCCCCCCTCGTTGCTGTTGGTCTCGTTGATTACCAAGAACACCCCCCCCCCCCGCCCTCCCCCCGACCACTTTGGCCCATAGGTGTAGATTTGGTGGAAACATAGAGGGCGATTCCTGGTTTACCTGCTGGTTTAATCATCTACCAGGACCATCTATTTGCCTAAAAGAACACCTTTGGCCGCCCTCTCAGTCCGGTAGGACTTCGGTGGCTTGTTCGCTTTGAAGTGCGACAACTCCGCGGTGGTGGTGCACCGCATGACTTCCGAGCGCTGGAAGGGCTTCGACAGGCCGGACTCCGGACGATTTGAGCTTTGGTCATATCAAAATGGTGCCATCTACTTGGTGTCCTTTTTGGGTTGAATTGCGAAAAAAATATCAACATAGAGGGCGATTCCTGGTTTAGATGGGGTTTGTTCCATTTACCAGGGAAATCCATCTATTTGTCCAAAAGGCCACCTATGGTGCCATCCACTTGGTCTGGAGGGTTTTGTTCGGTCTTTTGGGTTTGGATTCCTTTGGATTGGATTGCTCATTTTAGGGGAGAACCACCCACTTTTAGTTTCGAGAAAAAGCACAACACCGGGTCTCCCGTCGACAGGGAACCCGAAAAGTCATTGAAACCATTTCAGCCCCCGGGAGTGTGAACCAGCTGAGTCTACCCAACATCTAAAGGCGGATCTCCGCAGCCTTTTGGGTGTTTTCAGGGGAATCGCACCCCCAAAATGGCGCTAGTCGGTTGCTCCTCTTGGTTTTCCTTCTTGAAACCCACCAAAAAAGAGTACCAAGTCCAAAAATCACACGCCGATGTCCGTTCTTGGCTGTCCCCAAACCTTCACCAGGCTCTGGTGCCTTTAGGCTTTGTACATTGCAAGGCTCATTTTGTGCGTACTGCAGCGGCACGGGGGCACTGGGGGGGGGGGGGAACCACGCGCAACACTCGCAACTGAGATACCCCAAGTACTCAAGGACTGCACAACTTGTTTTGTTTTTTTCTTCAACAAATATTGGTTACCTTAAAAAACAACAAACACACTAGGGTTAGCGAAATAACATGCTAGTTTTATTATCACCAACCCAGCTACAGTGAATTCCCGTGTTGCAAGTAGCAGAACACGAGAACTGACTGGCGCAGAAATTTCTGCGCTCGGGCCCCGGACCGTTTGAAGCAGACAGGGTTCCCCGCATTTCCCGTTTGAACATCACCCCGTTCGAAGAAATGTCAAAAGAACCCTCGAAATGTGATGAGTAACCAGAAACAAAGGGAACATAGAGCCACATTCCTGCTACTTGGGGATTATTTGTGCAATCATGCAACATCACCCCAGTGCTCCCAGTTGCCTGCGGCAACTAGGCAAGTTTCCTCCAGGTGTAGCTAGCTCTACAAGCAAGAGGTGAAGAAGAGGAGAACCATTTAGGCTACCCTCCCACCAATTACACAGCCGGAACCGTTCGACGTTTCCGGGCACCGGTCCTGGTTATAAAAACAAGACACTTGTCCTTTTAAAGGGACCGGGTCCCGAACGTCAGGTTCCATGTGAATTGGTGGGAGGGTATCTTTGCTCTTTTGGCCATGGCTGAATTTGGAATTGCGAAGAAAGCTACAACCGCGGAACGCAGCTTATCATTTAGATCCGATTATTTGAGGTGGTTTGAAAGGGAAACCAAAGGAATCCCACCATTTTATGAGTTCGCCCATTTAGAGACACCCCCGGCTACCCCCAGTCTCATTGTTGAGACCCACATTGTCATGTGGATGAACAAATCCTGCACTCGTGTGGATGAAGGAAATCCTGGAACAAACCATCAACTTGCTGAAAAAATGGATTTCGCCCGTTCACGGTATGGGTGTGTCTTTTTTGAGGGTACCCCCTTTTTTTCTGGTCTTGAAGGGACACACCAGGCGTTTCACTGGCGTGTTGGTTTGCTGAGAAGACTCGGATCCCTGGAAGGAATAAGGAAGTTGGCCTTAGAACACCCGTACCTGGAGTCTCCATGACCCTTTACAAATTGGTCCATGACCAACCATTATTTAGGGTATAGACCAACCATTTTTTTTGAGGGTTCTAGCAGCTGTTTCCCTAGGGATCCTTTTTGGTTGGTTTGCTTAAAACATAGAGGGCGATTCCTGGTTTAGATGGGCTTTCTTCCATGTACCCGGGGAAATCCGAATCGATTTGTCCAAAAGGCCTATGGAAATTTGTCCCTAGGGATCCTCGGGCGCGGTTTTCTGGACTTCGGATCCCTGAGGATGGACGCGTTGAGTCTCAGTTGGTCAGGGTTGTGGTTGATCACTCGGGGTTTCTCCAACCACTTCTGTGATACAAGTTGGAATCTCCCCCTGGGGTCTTAGTCTTTGGGGTGAGGCCCTGTTTGTAACGTATCACAGTGGTCATTTCCCACAACCCTGCTCTAGGTCATGGAGACTCTAGGTGAATGACCCATATCCAGCTCAGGTTTGGGTGCCACCTCTGCGCCGAAGTCCCGCGCGATTTCCTCGAGGAGGGGATGCGAGAATGGAAGGGCTGGCTTCTAGCTGAAGAGGTGCATTGAGGTGGATTGAATGTTTCAAGGCGGCCTCTGAATCGCTGAAGAGGTGGAAGCTCAATTTTTTTGAAGAGGTGGATTGGATATGTGTTTCAAAGCGCTTGGAGTTGTCTCCAATTTCGCGGAGACTCCCGCGCTTCCTGCCTCAGTTCCCCAGCCTCTGCAGCGCGCGGTACTTGGCTTCGGTGACCCGCCCGGAACCCGAACGAGTTTGGTTTGAAGGACCTAAACAGCTAGGTCCCCCAGCAAGTGGTGCCCTTTTACCTTTTTTTGGGGGTTCGGTCAAAAGATCGAGTACGCTATGGTCCATTTGGGGTGTGGCTTAAAGGGGTCCTATGGGAGCTACATATCCTAGGTCCCCCAGTAGTGCCCTTACTCACCCCTTTTTTGGTTGGGAGTGTTCCCCAACTAAAATAGACGTCCTGAAAAGAAAGTTAACTCAACGTTGGTAGCCTTGTTCCAACCTCTCTACTGGAGGACCTAGGCAATCCTGTACCCTCCAAATAAGACACGCCTTACAAAACGCAGGACGTGTTGCCAGGTGATTGGACATTTTTTGTTTGCTTTGGCGCTTCCTAGAGAGTCTTCCGGTTCCAGAAAGGTGTTTAGGTGTTTGTAGTTGGTTTAGTGCGGGTGTCCATTGAACCCACTCAAACTTGAACTTTTAGCAGGGGATCTGAGGACAGCCCAGTTATAGGTTGGTTGTAAGGGTCTTTGTGATTCCTGAGACTTGCGCGTTGGCATTCTGAAGGTGTGCGGCCACTTTTCCGGCTGCGCATGAAGATGCAAAAAACAACTCCCGACC